>CM034146.1:549391369-549642252 GCA_019776745.2 Taxus chinensis
ATAAAAATATGATTATGTGTGCATCATCATTAAAAAATTTCCAATATATGTTATTATCCAGTATAAATGGCCTTACCATAACATTAATATGAGGCTATAACTTATCATTTCTTATATCAGCATGTATAAAAAATTGAGATCCAATGGCTACAACCTACCAATATGTTTATTTTTGTCTCTGGGAACAATTTGAATATTGAAACTAAGAAAATCCTTGAGCATTTCCCACATTCTATGTCCATATGTTTTCATTAACTAATTCTTGTAAGAATTATAACCTCTCATCTGATAAATAACAAGATCACTGTCTCGAAAAACCTGTAAATTATTGACTCCCTTCTTGCTCACCCACTTTAAAACCGTGGATAAATTCCTCATATTCTAAAATGTTGTTAGAACAACCAAATTGAAATTTAATAGCTGAAAATACCTCTGGTTTGAAGGTGAAATCAGCATTAAACCATCTCCTAAACCATGTTGGTTTTTGGATCCATCAAAATAAAGTTTCTATAGACCATCATGTTGTTGATTTTCTTTCTCCATAGCTGGTATTTCAGCATTATCTCCATGGATAAAATAAATTCAAATGACATGTTCTTCAATGATTCTCCATGGGTCATAATCATAATCCTCATTAGTTCTTTGATCATTAAATAAATCTGGAACACCTTATAATGCATACCCAGTTTTAGCCTCAAACTCACTTATCTACTCTTCAGCTACAATGTAATTTTCATTATGGCACTAGGTGTGTAAGGCTCAATGTTAAAGATTTACAAAGGATTAGAATTGAAAGTAAATTTAGTTCCATACTTGGTTTTAAAAACAATATAGGTTCAATTAGCTAAACGATATCCACCAATATTGTATGTGAAGTCTCTACATAAACACATAGAAAAATAAGGTTGTAAAATCCACCACCATCACATCTTGTAATATTATAACACTTGGAAAAGCATGGAAAGTTAGTTTCATATCTTTTATCATTCCAATGATCTTAGTTGATGAACCGTCAATTTGTAATACTCCTTTGGTACTTGGTTCATACTTAAGACCCAACTTTTCCACAACTAACTTGGGCATAATAGTGTTGTTAGACTCCATTATCAACCTTGTAATTACGAACCAATGAGTATCCAATAACGAGTGAAATATAGAAAGGAGGTGGCTTAGCTATTTTTACCTCACCAACAACTGGATTTTTTACTTTTGATGTTTGTTGTTTGGTACCTTTACTTTGCTGGTCTACAGTTGCCATCACCCTGTTGCATATGTTTTCATCTTTTTTAGCCTATTTTGATGCTAAATTTAAATCATCAAGCTCTTGGAATATCTAATATTTTTTTTACGGAAGAGATAACGTGTTCCACATGCTTATAGTGACACTATATATATTTATGTGATCCACTATGTTGAATGTAACAACTCCTACCTTAATCTAATTTTTCAAAATAACAACTTGTTCTTGAACTTGAGAGGAATAATAACTCTGGCCAGAAGTAATATATTAATCCTCTTGAGTCGGTACATTAATTTTTTCACCTGAATTTTCCTCCATAGATCTCTTTCTTTATCGTTGTAATAGCTAGAAAAAATTCAAAATCTTTCATTAGATCAAATTTTCTTGATTGGCAACCACATGATCTGTAATTTCAAAGTTAACCATTGTTGCCTCTGGCTTCCCCTACTATGCTTGTGCAAAATTTGGGTCTCCTTGTGCTATAAGATATGCAATTTTGTTACATATGATATTATGCCTCCTCTTAAGTCATTTGTGGTATTGTAAAACCTTGGGGTACCCTTTGTAGGACTGTATTTGGCTCGCTAGGCTGCATGTTAGGATCTAGACATCATATTTGTTTTCATTGGGACTAAAGATCTTAAATTTGTAGGGGAATTAGGATCACCTAATGTGATTGGTTTAGCTTCAGTAATGGTTGGTTGTTACTTGACGTGGGAGTCTATAACCTTGAGCAAGAGGCCTATAATTGTTAACATGCTGAAAAGATGGCTGATATGGCCTATTTTATTGAGCTTGATTTCTTTTTAGTTGTACCCACTTAATTTAATAATGTCTTAACATCTCATTTCAAGTCATATATGTTATTAGGCTGAATTATGGGAGGTATAAGTGGCTTTTCATTTGGTATAATAGGAGCTAGTGTGGCATAGATAGACATAATATGTCTAAGGGTCAATTTTCTAGGCTTGTATAAGGTTGTTTTATGCTCTTATTGCAATATCAATGGCTGTAGGAAGATTAGTACCACCCATAGACTAAATGATAATAGAAATATCACTATTTAATTCATGAAAATAATACAAAAATTCATGTTCAGGTGTAGGATTAACCACTGCTAGAATATTTTTCCAAGTCCTAGTAAATCTCAAGTTGAATTTTGTCATGATTTCCTAAGGTACATGTTTAATGGTAGTAAGTTTCTCAATAAGGGATAAATGATCATATTTTTCCTCAAATTGTTTACACAAGACTTCACCCAATAAATCTCAAGTAGTTATTGAATCCTACTGTCAAAATTATATACCACTAAAGGGCTTGGCCTTTAAATGAAGATGCTAATAGCCTCATGGAAACATCTTCCTGGGTGATATTATGTAAAGAACATAGGGTTTAAACGTCTCTAATGTGGTCAGTAGGAGTAACTTGGTTTTTTTCTAGTGAAATATGGGAGGATTTTTAAGGCATCAACGGGTATATCATGATAAACAACAATTTGCAAAGGGCTGTCATTAGTAAAGAGAACAAAAGGACGAATTTTAACTATCATTGGAAAGATATGAATATGAAACACAAAATTCTGATTTGGAGAATAAGGATTGGAATATTTGGCTGGTTGTAAGGTGTAATATTTCCAATCCTTCTTCTCCTAACAAAATATAAAGGTAATTGAGAAAATTCAAATGAAATACCTCTTATTGCTGATTTTTTTCACCTTAGGCATAAAACATAGCAAAATATTCAATTACAATCTTCTGGCAGTAACTAATATTCATTGTAAAATTACAGATATATCAAAATCCTTTTTTAAAATAGTGATAATTGTGAGCATTTGAAATTAGCTTAAATGGCTCTTGGTTGATTACAACTCATATATCTTCGTTTATATCCTTTTGAGTGTTGATCACTCCTGTAAATAATAATTTAGGTTGTTGATCTGGAGGAGCTAAAATTTTAGAAACAACCATGTGAAAACACCATATTCATTTGCATGTTTGAAAATAAGTCTAAAATCTTGTTCTTGGTCCCATCGGGTGTGCCAAAAAATTGTTATCAGTCTGAAGTACACATTTGATTTAGAAAAGCTATCTAACTCAGACTTTTTCCAGTACAACAAGATATCGTATGAGTTATGGGTGCCTCAGATTGAGGAGAACCTCCAGAGTGGGATGGTTCCCTTGAGAGATCACCTAAAACTAATAAAATTGACTGGGTTGAAGGTTAGGAATAAACTGAAAATAGAAAGGGATGATACATAAAATATTTTGGGACTTAACTTATACAGAATCACACTTAATGACTTGTAAAGGAAATGATGAACTTCACTAAAATTTCTTGTTTGATAGATCTTGCACTCACAAAGGCATTGACACACACTTATGTGACTTGTAAAATATTTCAAAAACAACTTATTGAAGGTGGTGTAAGATCACTAACATGTAAAGTAATAATATTACTCACTGAAACACACTTCTAATATGTTATAACACACGACACTAAGTTTTAAAATGAGAGGAAAATAGGTCCTTTTATTCATCCAAAAGGTGTAAAAAATACAATATTTCTACATAAATTAATAATCCCCCTTAAACCTATGCACAAACATAGTCTAAATACAAAATTTCACCATCCAAGCTCTAAAAAATAGCTTATACTTAAAAATAGCCTAACTAGATGTTTGGAAACAAATCTAAGAATGACCACTCATGCAGAAAAGAACACTAATATTTTGATATGGCCTCTTTTGCACAATTTTGATAAAAATAATTAAACTTCTATAATCATCCTTACAAAAGAATAAAATAAATTTTTTCCCATGCAGTCTGTATTTTTCCATACAATTTTTTTTTTCTTAGTCGAATTTGGCATCTCTGAGTTAGTTAAACTTTAAATATGTGATTTACTCATTTTCCCCCTTTTTCTTGCACAAAACACCATCAATTTCTGATTTAAATGATGCCAACATGAATAGAAGGACAAGAATTTTACATGATTATGAGTTGTAGATTGAAAGATATGGCCATTTGAAATTTGTATGATGGGATGAACAGAAGAATGACATGTGGTGGCCTCTAATTTATTCATAGGATTGAGTCTACCTATGTGTAGTTTTATTTTTTTGTTGTCCTGTTTATGTTCCTGGTTGGGTTACGGGGTTGATATTTTTTCTACATGTCTACTTCCCTTTGCTTTTTCTTTTCCCTTTGACTCTTCTAGACCCAACAACTTCCATTAAAATTCATTCATTCCTAGGGATTTTCAATTTCCATTGGATTCCATCAGCCTAAAGTGTGATGAAATGATGCCACATGTCCACCTTGATGTCTTTGATATATGTCATGCTTAATGTGAAGTGAGATCTAAAGAGAAATATACACGTAGAATTTTCAATTTGAGAAAGATCCACGTTCCTTGTAATATTAGAAAGTTGATAGACCCTTCTGATTTCTTCAAAATATGAGCCAATAGGAAATATCCACACATGACATGTGATCTCCTTTCATTAGTTACACCATCACATCGCAACTTCATCTGGGAGGACTTAAAAATATTAGCACCATACCAATGTAGCCACATATAGTGCTTTAACTTCCCTTGACCACCCAAACCTGAAATGATATCAACCTTGGTTGATTATATGTAATTTATGTCTATTGGGAATATCTACCTTGAAGTTCACCAGAATTGTGACATGTGTTTTTTTTCTTACCCATTAGGTCATCGCCATGTTGCCGCCTTGTTACCCAACACGTGTTCTTTGACCTTCTTTGACCCAAGATTTGACCTGAAACATTATTCAACACAACTTATTCCAGGGACTTGAGGTCCACGGAACCCAATCACTTTGAAGAATTTTATAATCCTACTATGTTTCCCTACCTTGACCATTGATATTCTGCCACATGGCCCCATCTGATGCTTGGTGTTAAATTTGATGGCCAAATAAACATCACACATGATTTTATAAATGGATCCCACCAATGAAATTTCTAAGTCTCCTGCGGTTTTTTGAATGCCAATGGTTGGTGCTTTTGGAAGGGGGAAATTGACAGTCATTTACCCATCCTATAATTGTAAACATGGCTAAGTCCATTTTATTCAAAATAAAACTCGTGTGATATGTGATTTATCAGGAAATGTTTCTATTCCCGATGCTTTCCAACAGAAAACTCCACAATTATAGTCCTTAGGCCATGCAATCCATTCAAATAAGTCATTCTTAGGAACTTTTCCTTGCATTCACGACCTAAATTTATCCTGATTATCTGAAAAACAATTTTGGTACCTCCTTTTGATTATTGACCGAAATTGGTCAACATGGACTCTAAAATCCAAGTCACATGCCCTTGTGGAAAGTAAGGGTAAGAAAACTAAAAAGAACAAATATAAAAAAGGACCAACCTCAGAAGAAAAGAAAGACCAAACAAGCCCAAGCCAAGCTTAACATGAACGCTTTAACTTCTAAGCCGAAAGTGAAGAAGGAAAAGTGTAAGTGTTCTTATTGCAAGAAGACTAGCCATGAATATCATCATTATATATGGAAACAAATTAATCACTTAACTCATTTAATTGAGAATAATAAAATAAGTGTCTTTTAATCCGTTAAACATAATGCTCAGAAGGGTGATTCTTCTAAAGAAAAGGAGTTTAAATCTGAGAAGAAGAAAGGAAATGAACTTATAGCTAGATCAACCCCTTCATCGACATGGATTTTTTATTATAGTGCCTTGCACCACATGGAGTTTTCAAATTTTTATTTCTCCAACATCGAACCATGTGGCATGTCCCAAATCATGTTGGGTGATAGACACTCATAGTGTCGGTTTCCGGTAGTGGATCGGTAGAGGTAGAAGGTGGAACATTTAACCAAGTGTTGAGTGTTCCCAATCTCTCTACCAATCTCCTATCAGTTTACCAAATCACCCACCTTAGTGAAGGAATGCGAGTGGAATTTGGTCCTAACTCATGGTAATCATTCATGAGCTTAACATCTGACTTCACTGTGGCTGAGAGGAAAGGAGGATCACCATTCATAGTTGTATACCTTTTCCCACTTCTACTTCCAATTCAATGCACAATGCCTTACTCACTCATGCCGATGAGGTTATTAAGCTATGGCATGTAATTTTTTGGAATCTAAATTTTCGTTACCTTGAACAATTGAGCCAAAACGAAATGGTCAACGGGTTACCTTGACATTAAGTTTTCTAAAGGTCTTTGTGAGGGTTATGCACCATTAGAAAGCACCCTAAAAAAAACTTTGAGAAGGGAAAATCCATCGAGAGCTACTCGTTCGTTGGATCTTGTTCATAGTGGATGTTTCTAGCCCCTTTCCCATCTCCTTAATTTCACTAGAGCTCTATATATACTAACCTTCATTGATGAATTTTCACGTTATACTTAGGTATATTTTCTTAAGATTAAGTCCTGAAGTCTTTGAGTGTTTTCAGAGACTTTAAGGCTCTTGTCTGAGAAACAAGCAAAACGGTATAGAAAGGTTATTTCAAATCGACACTGGAGGCGAGTATGTGAGCAACATAGGTTTGAGAGATTTCTGCACTTCTGAGGGGATTGCTATCTGTAGTGTACAGTTGCTTACATCCCTTCCCAAAATGGAGTTGCAGAAAGAAAGAACCAAACTCTAAAGAAGATGGCTACTTGTATGGTTCACTCGAAGTCCCTTCCTCCATAGTATTGGGCTGAAGAAGTGAATTGTGCCTGTTACATTCAGAACCTGTGTTCCACACAAGTTCATAAGAGGGATGACACCCTTTGAAGGCCTGGTTTGGATGAAAACCTAATGTAGAGCACTTTTGAGTTCTTTGGATCCAATGTTATGGCCAGATTCCCAAAAAAAATCGCAAGGCATTGGAACCAAAGTCCAAACCTTGTATCTTTATCGGGTATCCTAATGGCGTGAAGGGATATATGATTGTTGAACTCTACTAACCCATGAGTATTTATATTAAGAGAAGTGTTAAGTTTGATGAGTCATAATTGACTTCTACTTCCTTTGCCCACTAAGGTCCTTTTTCCAACTGATTCGGTGATTCTGACTCATCAAAGATGATGATGTTATAGAGCCTGAGTTCCTCCTCCTGATCCTCCCTATCCTCCTACTCCTCTGCGACTACTAATGACTTCAGATTCTTCTGATTCTAACAGTAGTGATGATGAGGACTATGTCCCTTCTCACTCGAGTGAAGAATATTCCAGATTTGAGCTCGGTGATACTCCTGGGTCCTCGATTTGGGCTAAGAAAACTTTAGAAACTGTTAGAGAATTGGTTTGAGATCCTTCAGATGAGAGATATACTCGCTCGATTATTTTGTTGGACCCCACTCTTCTTCTCCTCCACTTCAGAACCCTTAGTCTTTCTAGGAAGCTTCTTGGGATTCCTGAGTGGGATTCTTCCATGGATGAGGAGTATTCCTCACTCATGAAGAATGATACTTGGGATCTCACCCCTCTTCTGAAAGGAAGAAAAATCATTCATGTCGTAAGTGGGTATATCCAAAAAAGTATAGAGCTCATATGGAGAATGTCGAGATAAGTATAAAGCATGACTTTGTAGCTAAGGGTTTTCTCATAGTAGACTCGGGGTTGATTATTTAGAAACCTTTTCTCCGGTGTATGAAGGTTGACTTCCATGCAACTTGACTCTCACCATCATTATCCGTAAACATATGTGAAGTCCACCGAATGGACGTTAAGAGTTCCTTCCTTCATGGGGACCTAGAGGAAGATATCTACATGAAACAACGTCCGGGTTATGTCCATGATCCATCCCTCATTTACAAGTTAAAGAAGTATCTCTATGGCCTTAAAAAAGCCCCTCAGAGCTTGGTATGCCAAGATGGACTCCTTTCTTACTTGCATCATAGGTTCACTCATGTGTCACTCTAACCCAAATGTTTATATTTTATGGAAAGGATGACTCCATGCTTATTCTTGTACTCTGTGTTGATGACGTGTTGATAATAGGAATAGCTCTTCCTCTATCATTGATTCTATGAAGATCATCCTTGGCCAATAAGTTCTCCATATATGACTTAGGATTGCTTCATTACTTTCTTGGGATCCATATTTCACAATCTGACTTCAGATAATTATGATTTCGCAGCCTAAGTACTCCCTTGATTTCACATGTCTGATTGCTCAGTTTCACATGTCTGATTGTAAGCCTTCTCCTACTCCTTTCCTTTCTGGGGTTGAGTTATGTTTCTGATTGCTCTACTTCCTTGGTTGATGGTACCCTTTATCAGCTGTTTGAAGGTTGGGAGACTTTATTTACCTGCCTAGTCTCACACTCATCATGGATCTATCTCTATGTTGTCAAGATCATAGGTCTAGATTCAAATGACAGTGACAGACCTCATGAGTTTCATTTGCGATCAGTGCGTCATAAAGGAGTTACATCCTTCACTATGTTTGTGGAACTCCTATACAGATGGCATTCACTATTGTCAGGGACGTCATATTGACTTAGTTGGTCATACTAGACTATGATTACTTTCCACCAGTGATTTAGATCATGGGGTTTAAATCTACCTCAGGATACTATTTGTACTTCTCTTAGTTCGGTTCTATGTTATCTAGTTCTAGCAAGAAGCTTAATTCTTATTTGCATATATCATTCCATTAGATGAAGAGTACATTGTGAGGAGCTACTTAATGTATCACAGTGAAGCTTCCTTTGGTTGCAGGGTATCTTGATCAGAGTTTCAGTATTCACTTTTGGCAGACTTACCATTATCTACTATGACAACATGAGCACCATCTCAATTTATAAAAATATGGTTCAGTCATCACACAGATGAAGTCACATATATGATCCATGATACACTTCATTTATGGACATTTATACATGATTTTGACATTATCAACTTAAAAGTAGTACATAAGATCAATTGAATATGATTGATCAGGTTGTAGATATATTCACCAAGCCCTTCACTAAGGTAACTTTCCTTCACTTATGATCTCTTCTTGAGGTGATGATCCTACAAGTAACTGCAACCATGATTCTTCAGAAATTTCTAGTCCCTTAGTCCTCCTCTTATTTTCCAATATGAGATATTGATTATACATGGGTACCTTATCATGCCTTTAGTTTTTGGGACCTGTATGACAACATATTTCTTAGTTTATAGAAGGGAGTTATCAGGCTTTGTTCTCAACTTTACATGACCTCTACCTCAAGATTCAAGTGACCTAAGGGGACATTGGTGTATGTGACTTTCCATTTCATCACTAAAAATCTTGTATCCACATTCACATGGTGAGTCATGGTTCCTTAGTTGAGTTCATAAGTATAAGGAGTTATATGACAAAGTGGACAGATTCAATCATAGAATCTATCATTTTCATATGTTCTAGTGGCATCATAGGAGTTACATTCCCTATTTGAGAATCCTAAGGTCCTCCTTATATTTTATAGGGAATCATTTTTAGGCACAAGACTTTTCATTATACATCCGATAGTGAATCCTAACACATTATTTATCTAGTGAACATCAACATAACCTTGAATGGTTTCATTAGAGTATTATTTACAAAATTGAAATGAACTATTTGTTGATTATACTTGAACCCCTATCAAGTTACTGTTAGCGTGAAAATCTCATCCTAGAAAGGACAGTGATTTTGCAAACCCAAGTTGTCGCATGAAGTAACTATTTAAAGACTCCTAGGACACAACATGCTAACATTGAGGTAAAAAGTGTCACAAAATTTTCATTCATGGATTGACATCATCCATATGAAGACGTATGACCTATGTCAACGAGGCACCATATTGCATTTTTAGAACTAGTATGAGCATCCTGAGTGTGGTAACCATTTCTCCTAACAAACACATTTTTGTGACTGCAGGTTAAAATACTTTCTAGTACCAAATTTTGGAAACCTATTTTGGATGATCCTACAAGACACCAAAATTCTGACCTTAAGATCTTCTATAAAGGACTATAAAGTTAGAAACATTATGAAAACATTAGCCCAAATCATTCTAACTATTTTTTTATGCACATTTCATTGTGATGCCTTGGAGTATGCTCCTACATCATAAACCCTGAGTAAATAATAATCGATGATGATCTCCTACTCATGTGATCATATCACTCTAGCATTTCATTCAGGGATCACTACATTCCAGTTGCATTGATCCATGTTGCATCTTTAATATGAGTCTACCTTTTTGAATGTATAGATGTATGTGCATCTTGTAATTCATGATTGTACATTCAAAAAACACCTTTGTGAGCAAAGATGATCATCATGTTACCATCTCTAATGTGGTTTTCATAAATTTCTCTGACATATGATAAATTTCTAGTTTACAAAACATACAAATGTGACCACATATCAACATTAAGAAAATGTTTAAAATCTTCAATACCTTCTTGCATCTCAATATGTGGTCATAAGAATATAACTTCATTGAAAATTTTCTCAAAATTTAATGATCATATCTTCTTCTACTTGATGTTTGTCCAATAGTACTATGATGATCACTTAAATCTCTTCAAGTGATCTAAATCCTCTATCTATGACATTCTCTTCCTAAGATTTTAGAATGTGCTTTTCCAATATAACATATTATTCAAAAAAGTGACTAAAATAATGCATTCTAAAGAGGCTACTCTAATTTACTTAACTTCCAACATTAATTAGTTAAAATCAGAATAGACACTTTACAAAGTGACATGATGGTGAGTTCAAGGAACTCTTATGAAAAAAATGAGAAAATTTCACTTAGATAATTTTTTGAGGATCTGGAGTGGATTCTTGAGTGATCCAAAGATACATGAATAAGTTGATCTAAGTACTGAAGTTTCTTCGTTGCTGCAACTGGCACTTGAAACTGCACCTAGTCAATAATCATACAACTAGGTCAAAACTGTCCATATGATCCTGAACCATTTATACGGTCTTAGACCTAATGCTCGATTATGGACTTTATCAACTTTACATGTTACCGTCACCTTGTTTAACCTAGAAATGAGTTTCTGTACTCTGATTAAATAATTCATATCGAAATTTATGCTCTGTAACTTATGAGTCAAACCCTCACATTGCAAGAAAGAGTTCTCGCAAAACAAATGTTGACCTAATCTTGTAATTGTTGGTGCACCATTGTGCTACTTCCGACTGTAAACAATAACCACTACTCTAAATAGGGATCAAACTCACATTTACATATCTCCAAGCTAATTCCTCACTTGTACATTGTACAACAAGATTTCCATATTTTTTTTGGAGTATTCCTATGTGATCCCTAGCCTATTAGCCACCATAAAATATTTAGTTAGGTTACATTTAAAAATAGGAGCCTCCCCATACCAAAGAAAGAGGGCCTTAGCCCCTGACCATTTGAGAAAACCAATAATCTATAATGTAACAAATTTCACTAACAATATTTTGTGAATCCAATGGGGAATATTTTCCCTTTGTACACCCTTAAAATATCTCTATTAAATGAAAAAAATAAATATTCCAAAAATCCATTAAAACTAAAAAATACCAAAAAAAATCATATACGAATGCTTAAGATCCTATTTGTAATTATATTTAAAAATATACATTTTCCTAGTTTCATTTCTTTCTAACGCTATAATAAAAAATGGAAAAAAGAAGATTCAGTAAATAAAATCAATCAGGCAGAATTGCATTCTTTCATAATCTTATGTTTGAGACACAACAACAAGCATAATTCATACTTGCTTCTAGAAAAATCCCAAGACAAGTTCCTGATAATCCACTTGAAGATCGCATTGGAGAATCACTTACAAAATCATTAGATATCATCTCACGAGAAAAAGAAGAAGAAGAATAAATATCTGTACTTATGCCATGGGAAGGGATTGTTGGTTTTCTATATTTGGCTTCTCCACTTCATGAGTTACCAAGAGGAACAAAGAAAAAATTTCCCAAGTTCTACGGAAATGGAAAACAACATCTATATGATCATATTAAAAATTCTATCATAACATGTGGTTTCCTTGGTGTAGGAAATGAATATGTTGTCATGTGATTATTCATGGAATCATTACAAGATGTTGCAGTGGAATGATTTTACTACTTTCAACCTCATTCAATTAATGAATGGGATAGCATGAAAACTAGGTTTGAAGCAAGATTCAAGACTGTGAAAGATGCACATGTCGTCCTTGCTCAAATTGATCAGATGAAGAAATAAAAAAAAATCCCATGAGATAATTTGTAGTAAGGTTAAATAATCTAACCAACAAGATTCCTACAAGTTCTATTCCTACTAAAAATAGTAAAAAAATGTTCTTCGTGAATACCAAATTTTGCAAAGTTTATTTCATGATACAGAGAGCTCAACCAAATAATATAGATAATGCTTAAGAACTTTCAATTGAATCATAAGATGATGATATCATGTTAGGGAAGATCAATAAATATTCAACATAGAATAAGGGTTAGGTTTCTAAAGATGAAATAGATGATCCATTTCTACAAAGATTGGTTAATTAATTGACTACATTGAAGAAGGAAATATCTCAACATACCTTGTATAAAAATAGAAACAAGGATCAAACTGTTGGATCTCCCCAAATATTTTCCTTGGAAGCTCCACTGGTTAATACAATGTGTGAATATGAATGATAAAAAATTTCTGAATTATAAATTAAATAATAATAATAAGAAGATAGATGTGCTAGGATTAGGTATTTAGACTAGTCACCGGATGAAGAATTTGAATTTGAATAGTTCCTTATGTGTAATGTTCACCCAATCACAAAATAAGAAAGAATCCTATTGTTCTGTAGCCCAAAAAAATAATTTGAATCCTTAAATGATGACTATATGAAAAACAATAATGAAATGAGGATCATCGGTGTCCACTTCCATGGGGTTAGATAAGAAGAATACCGAGACTACATTAAAGAATACACCTTCCTCTTTGAGTAAGTATCTTTCAAGAATCAACACTTCTACGTCATTGAACATGTCAAGAAAGCCAAAGTTCATATTTTTTAGTTTGATTACTTGCAAACCTATCCCAAGAAATTTGATAAACTATTCTAGTTTATCAAAGGAATTAGTTTAAATTCATGTTCCTATAACACCACCACCAGATAACTGACTCTCCCTCTTCATACCTATCACTTGAACCTTGTTGTTTCGACATCCTCCTCTTTGGGAATGTAGAACCTTTTTATCTATCCTTTCTTAAATAAATGCATAATTGAATATGATGCCTCTAGCAATTTCATGCTAGAAAACGTTTCTAAAGCACTTGGTCTCTCTCTCTCTCTCCCTCATGTTACTAGACAATGTTATTCCATGGAAACTAAATAAGTACCTCTTATTGGCTAAGGATTCTCATGTATCATTTACATATTTTTATGATAAGAGGATCACTGTAAAAATATTGGTATTAGACATTCCAATCTCATATGGTACTTTTCCAAGCTGAATTTTCTATTACTATGTTAGAAAATATATAGAAATGGATTGGTTATATGTGAATATACTTATCAATGGTTAGATAAAGAACCACCTTCATATAAGGAAAATTAAATAAACAGTTCAAAAATTAGATGACTAAGGGGAAAACATACTATTTAAAAGTTCAAGGTATGACAACATTTTCATGGCATGAGAGGAAGATGTTGAGTTTTTCCATGTTGATGGAAGAATACTTAGGAGTGACAGAGCTTGTTGAAAATCATCATGCTGATTTTATGGAGCCCAAATTTTATATTGTGTATTTCCCATTAGATATGGATATGGGTTATATGTTTCATACTAACAAAGATCTTGGATATCTTGACTTACAACAAAGAAATCCTGAGTTGATGAGAAATGTGGATCATAAAGAATAAGTGACATAAAATAACTTCTTAACAAGTGAGTCCCATGTTTCTAATCATGTTCTCAAATTTTAGTATTAAGACACATTTAATGAGTATGATTATGAATATGAAGCTTTCTCTTCCCCATTGGGAGAGGATGATTATTTCAATAAGCAATTCATAAATTAAAATATGCTTGGGCCTCTTGATGTTGAATCTATTAAATAAAATAATGACCTCATTATGGAGATAACTTTCCAAGCTCATGATGATAAAGATTGGTAAAATGGGGATCTTTATATTTCAACACAAACTTTGTGACCGTTCTCCTTTCAAGATGGAGATGTCATCAATGAATAATAGATAGATGGAATGGTACTTGATTCTCCCAAGGATAATTCTATTCAAGATGAAGAACCTCTCAACAAGGGATATATGAATAAGAATATGCTTATGTTACGAATATATTGTTTGTAACATTATTAATAGTGTGTGTGAGTTACTATTTGTAAAATGTAATATTTAGATATTACATTATGTGAGTGAATGATGAGTTGTAATAGACAACTCATCATGAGGGAATAAAGGGATAGTTGAAATAAAGGTGGAGAGAATCATGTTGGAGAGATAAGTGGGATGCTGAGTGATCATGAGAGAGATTTGAGGGATAGAAGTTGACTCCTTACTTTAAGGATGTCATTTACCTATATATGTATGTAATCCCTCCAGTGTAATCTATTCCGGAAGTTTTCAATATATCAAAACTCCATTATTCTATTTCCGGTGTATTTTTCTTATTAAATCTGGTTCAAGCTCTATATTTGGTATCAGAGCAACGATGTTCCTCAGCATAATGGTTGATTAATGGTTTACGTCTTGGATCAACACGGTTCTGGTGAAATGACATGGATGCATATTTTTGTCAAGAGATGAATTTATGAGGTTGTTGAAATTGATGGGTTCTATGTGTTAACCTGGTGAGCTCTTCCAGCATTAGGGATCTGTGACCTTGCCCAGTTCGTATTCTGCATGCTCTTCTAGATTGGTCTTATTGTGTTGATTGGCAAAGGCACCACAAGCTGTGAATCAATTCTTACCATTTCTAATTGCATTCTATTGATGATCATACCCAGGCGTAGCTCAGACTCCTACCGGAACCATCATCAATTCCATCGACAATTGCAATCTTCCACGCATTCATTCCATCTCCACTTATAGTCATTTGCGCTTTCTGTAGTCGTGGATCTGTCAAAGTTCCTACATTCTTGTCAATCTCGTGGACATAACGTGGCAGGTAGTTGAAACGTCAATATGGACAGTTGTCAACAGTAGAAGAATTGGGATTGACTAATTTGGAGTAGTATTGGCTCATTCTCACTTTCCACTTGCAAGCCCAAATTGACGTGGATATTCAATGCGTGTTGGCTCATACGGACTGCAATCTACATTCTATGGCAATCCTCATCCAAACGTGAATTCCGCCACCAAATCTACATTGGGTGATGTTGAAGAATCGAGATTAATTCCAAATCTATAGCTGAGGATTGCAGTTATATGCTTTCGGAGGTATCTTGAAAGCTTTGGTCACTAGCGTACATCTCTCAAGGGATCCATGCGAGCACAAAAATTGATCCATTTTCTTCTTTCGGGCAACAAACTGCAATGGAAGCATATAGAAAAACTTCCAAGTTTTCATAATTTTCAAAGTTGACGTCACAGTGATCTAGTTTTCATAACTTTTCCTACTGTTTCTCTTCTATTCCATGATCCAATCCTATAATCTGCTCGACAATGAAATCAAAAATGCATGCAATGAATCTGTGAAGATCTGCGAGAGAAATTTTTAGACGGTATAAGCTATTTGGTTCCTCTCTTTGACCGGATCTGAGATAATCGAGGTTAATATATTCAAGATTATCAGCATTCATTCTTCAGATCTGGAGCTCTAAAACGCAAATCTAATCGTCCTCATGCCAGTGGGAATTCTTCACAAACAGTTTTTCGTGTTGGGTATGCTGGCTATACTGCATCTCCGTCTGGATTTTCTGTAATTATTACAGTAACTGAAAGATGTTGAAACATGCCTCTTGATTCATACTGTGAGCACAGAAATGTAATTTATAGATGCGCGCATTGGAAAGAACATCAACGTGTCTAGTTTTTTTGCCTTCATTTGGTCTTCAACACTTTCTACTTGGGATGTTCTGCAGTTCCACGCCTCTAACTCCCAAGTTAAGTCTTTGTTTTGTTTGAGTTATAGGTTGGTTTAGTGAAAGCTTTTAGTTTCTCGATTATGTTTTAGTTAATGTGACATAGTAAAAAGTAATATTTGAATGTTACCATCATCAAAAAATAAATTAAAAAATTGAGTTTGTAGTCTTTATAAGGTCGATGCGAGTTTTAACTTATTTAGTCGATATACAATAGGTTTGATATTTTTGAAGTCTTGAGTTATTTTTAGTGTCTTTGAGAGTCATTAAAAATGTCAAAATAGGTGATTTTAGGGTATCTGTTTGTTGTCATTCTATTGTCATCAAAATTGAGTTGAAAAGTTGTTAAAAAAAAGGGGGGGGGGGACAAATGAGTGCATTTTCGGTGTAATCCGACACTCAATTTTTAAGGAAAAATGCCAATGAAAACTATTCTTGGCTTCGGGGGCTCCGCCCCTCGACCCCGCCCTGTATCGCGATAGGGAACGCGTATCGTCCTCGGCTATACTTTCTATTGAGTTAGTAGGGACATTCTGATGAAGGCAGGAGGGCAACGGAGGAAGGAGGACAACCAGCGTCCTCTCGCCAGCCGCAAGCGACGGGGCCGCATAATGAGTTTGTGGCATATTTTCAATTGTGTATTTCATTGTTTGTAATAAGAACAGATGTCACATTCCTGTTCAGAGTTGTATTTCCTTTTATAACCTCCTGATGTAAATATGTTATAGTAGAAAGATAACAGCACAAGAAAAAGTAGCATCATGTTTTTCTTGAAGAGGATGAACAGAGGTTCATGAGCAAGGGCTCGTACTTAGGACAGAGGTCTATTTTTGTCAAACAGGGGTTTGTATTTGGTGAACATAGGTTCAACGTACCAAGATCATGAGCATGCAGAGGCAGGCAAGCTGTAAAATACGTGTGAATGTTTTTCTCTACCTTGTTCACATTAGGGGAGTGTGTAATAGGGATTAATAATGTAAACAATAGGGGAGTGAATGTTACGAATATATTGTTTGTAACATTATTAATAGTGTGTGTCAGTTACTATTTGTAAAATGTAATATTTAGATATTACATTATGTGAGTGAATGATGAGTTGTAATAGACAACTCATCATGAGGGAATAAAGGGATAGTTGAAATAAAGGTGGAGAGAATCATGTTGGAGAGATAAGTGGGATGCTGAGTGATCATGAGAGAGATTTGAGGGATAGAAGTTGACTCCTTACTTTAAGGATGTCATTTACCTATATATGTATGTAATCCCTCCAGTGTAATCTATCCCGGAAGTTTTCAATATCAAAACTCCATTATTCTATTTCCGGTGTGTTTTTCTTATTAAATCTGGTTCAAGCTCTATAGCTTAAATATTTCAAAGTTGAATTCACTCAAGGAAAGGATGTTTTCATCATGAAGATGGGCCTTGATACTCAAAATGGAGAATATGATGGTTTTCATTTTTCATAACTAACCTTGTGATCATTTTCCTCCCTAATGGATGAAGAAATGTGCAAATTAAATCATAGTGATAATTGGGGTCAAAAATGAGTAAATTTGTATGAAGGATAGTTTCTTGGAGAAATTGAGAAACATGGAGCATAAAGACATTTTTCAAAGTGTTTTGAATCTTAGAGTACTTACAAAAAACCAGCTCACAGAGACCATGGTCATAAAGTAGGTAACAAGTACAGGTAAAGTTCCTATAAGATATCATAATCCTCAATGTTAAAATAGTAATATTTGTATGATCAAGACTCATTTCTATAACAGTAATACAAAAATCAAGAATTGGAATAAATTTGGAAATAAATGAGAAGAAGGAAGTAGATTGTCAAAGCAATAAAGCAAATGAGTTATCTAGGTGGACCCTAACTTTCTAGAACAATCATGCAAACTTTCTCAATAAATTGAGAAAGGGGTAATATTTTAGATATCTTGACAATAGATTTACAGAAAAAAGGATTTTGGTGATAATTGTGAATGGGTAAGCATTCAGTGAAGAGTCAGTGACATAGTCAAAGTGGGTTGTCACCCACATGTACCATATGTTGTTAAGAATTTTGTTTCATGTTTTAATATTTTTTTTATTTCCCTTCCCGTTGCGTGTTTCCTTGCTTTGTCGTGTGTTGATTTCTTTTGTTTCTTGGTTGTTTTTGTAGCTTTTCTAGTTTTTCAGAATGGCAACTCTACGACCCAATTGAAAAGGAATTGGTCTACTACCCCATGAGATACCCAAGGTTATTCATTACTCCTTATATTCTAATGTCTCTACGCTAGAGCCATTTTTTGTTATGATAAATTTATACCATGCAAAATTGTAATTTTTTGGCCATGACAACTAAGCCACCACTTGAAAATTTTCTCTCCCGGTCAAAGTGAACCCTTTTTCTGGTCATACTATCCATAATTTAACCCTTATTCTTGTTTGGAGGATCATGATAATAATATTTTCAAGTGTTATTTAATGTTTATGCATATATGCCTGAGGTCATTGATTAATACATTGGCATTCAATTAAAAATAAATGTTCCTCAAGGGCTAGAAAGAGCCATTTCTGGCCATTTTACAGTTGGTACACAACCTTCATAAGCTTACAAGGAATATTAAAATCAATTGAGGGTGGTTTTTAAGAACAATGATGTCATCCATAGAATTTTTAGGAAATTTTGTGGAAGAAATTGAAGTTAGGAACAACTTATGCAATATCAAGTAATTTTGGGCACAGGGAATGAAGTATCCAATGGTGAAAGCTAACTTGTCTAGATGATTTTAAGAGTTTAAAAAGGAGTTTGGAGAAAATAAAAATAAAAAATAAATATATGTAACCCTCTACATGATGGAAACAAAATTTCAGTCCCAAGAGTCAAAAATATTATATCAAAATCCAGGGCACTACAAGTGCCACTCCTAGAAAAAATTGAAATAGGCCAAATTATAAAATATCATACCAAATTGGTTGATGATAATGGATGGAATGACCTCAGAATGTGTTTTGGATTAATAATCATATAATTTTTGACACAAACACACTCTTCCATGCTCCCGTGGTGGAAAATTCACTCTCGTTGCCCTCAAATGCACTCGACATGTGACATCAACACTTTAAAAGTCCTTTGTCACAGTTTTCACCCTTATTTTCCCCATGGATTTTAAATTAGGTGAAATATGGATAAGGGGGGGAAAAAGTGGGATTCCTAATCTTTTTTTCAAGTTTTTTAGTTAATAACATGACTTTAGGTGTCAGCTTGAGAAAATGAGTGATTTAGGTTACCTGGCCCACTTTTAATGACTACTAAAACCTCAAGTCACACACGTTTTCACCCTCTCTATCCACTTGGCTTGTGAAAAGATGAAAATTGGATAATTGGACACAAAATTGTGACCCCCCATCATGTTAAACCACTTGTAACTAACCCCTCACCACTTCTACACATAGGTTACACAAACTTGCATTCCACATTGTGCCCCTCTAATGAGATTAGACTAAGGTCACGTATTTTTGCCCAAGATATCCCCATTTTCAGAAATATGACATAAATTTCTAGCCCCCTTCCTTTCATATAGCTCTTTGTTATACATGAAACCAAAAATTTCAGCCCTCGATGCTCATTCCAAGCCCCTGCATCTCACCCACAAGGAAGCTAAAGATACCACTTATCACCGTCTAGTGCAAGTTAATTTTTTCCCCTTGTGTCCCTATTATCCCTCTTTCATAAGTGAAATTACACTTCAACCACATTCTAACTCCAATTAAGGTATCAAGTCAAATGTGAGTTAAGATTTGCAATAGAAATTTGACTAACTCTCATCACCTCTCATACTTTTTCATTTTAAATCTTTCAATTACTATTTTTCCCCTCCTAAACCTTAATTTTGCATATGTATTCTACTGAAATTATCCTAGAACATCAAGCTCCCAAAACTAAGGATTTCCCATAACTCACAAATCATGCACCTGATTTCCATAAAAATCTTGAACTAAATTCCTCTCAAAATTCCATCAAGATGATTATAAGAGAATTTAAATTGATGCTCTATATAATTTGTAGAATCCATTTGAAAATTGTATATGTGGAAGTTACCTTTTTAAATTTATGGATTTTAAGTGGGAGAAAAACTCAAAAATTGTAGTAGAAAGTATTGAAGCAAAACAAAAATTTTAATACCTATTTCATTTCAATCCAACATCTAGAATATCTCCATCTAAATACAGTAGTTGTGTAAGGATCCACATGTCCGAATCATGAAAATTATTATCATCTGTGATACTCCAAACAAGAAAAAACTATTATAAAGATTTTTTTTTGAAAACTTACTAAAAAATAGCCATCCTAGTCAAGACCTAGTAAAAATAGAAAGTCTTAAAATCAAGCTTGGATCACTTGTATAGAACCACATTTCACATATCTCATTAATTTTTTCAAAGATTGTAAGGTCAAGAATTTTTCTTGTGGTTCAAATAGGAGAGAAATCCCTTACATGCTCCCAAAACATCAGCCTCAAGGTGGATTCTATATGACACACTTTGATGTGAGAATCCATATGATTCAACTCATCCTAATTATTAAAGAAAGGAATAATCATGGATGAATCATTTTGGTAGTTATCATAGAGGTGAACTATGAGGTTCAAATTATTCATCATGTGTAAAGTGATGTGCATCATTAAAGGAAATGAATATCAAACAAGGCCTTTCAAAATGAGCCCAAATTCTAAATTATCTCCTTATAATCTGGCATAGCAATGTGTTTAATGGTTATGATGGAGAATGTGGATTTTCTCCTTTCCTCATTTGTACAAAAATATATTTTTAATAAGGAATAGGTGAACAATAAGGTACCAAGGTCTCATATGGTTAATTTAATCCTAGAATGAGATATATTTGTCACTAAGGTAAATTGTAAAGATTTAGGAAGTCGTGAGAAAGAAGGTGGTGACCTCCACATTTAAATTGTAACCTTTTTCTCAAATCTCTTTCCAAGATAAGAGACATTATATGAATCACATCATGGAAAATAATATGTCATATTGAACTAATATGTGACTATCATTTGAACCACAGACTACCGAGATACCCAAGACCATCATGTTTATAGGATAAGAAAGTTATCATAGTTACATGAAGTACTATGACTCATAGTAATGTTTCTAAAGTTTCATTAAGTATTTTGAAGTGTGCCTACATCTCATAGAAGAAGTATATTGTACCATATTGTTTCTATCAAATAAGAGGTATCAAGCAAAAAAAATCATTTAAGGAGTAATTATTGTATCTGAAAAAGGACCTATTTCAATGAGAAGCATATAAGAAAGAAGGTTTCCAAGAATCTTGAGTGTGAATCTATTAAAAAAATACATCTTTATCACATAGGTGAATTTCAAAGCCAAGGAGAGTATGGTGATGATCTCCATGTTTCGACTCTAACCTTATGTTAAAAATAATAATAATTTTTTCATCTCATGTTCACACAGTGTAATTCACCTAGAAGTTGTTTTCAACACTCATTTGATGGCTTGGAGTATGCCTGCATCTCACAAGAAGAATAATTTGTAATCACAAGGGTGGTCAGAGGCCAAGAAATTCTTGTAGGTAACAATCCTTCCATCTACATGAGAAGGCCTTTTTCATTGAGTAACATATAAGAAAGACAATGTTTGAGAATGTTTTAGTTTATTGCATACGGAAATGAGACAC
Organism: Taxus chinensis; assembly: GCA_019776745.2. Lineage (NCBI taxonomy): Eukaryota > Viridiplantae > Streptophyta > Pinopsida > Cupressales > Taxaceae > Taxus > Taxus chinensis. Next base: position 549,413,341 of record CM034146.1, read on the forward strand.
CTTTGTAGTCAAATAGGATCATCATGCTCTATCCTTAGTTCAATTTTCATATTAGTGTTTTTGAACACTTATTCAATACCTTTGAACGTCACCATGTCTTGCAGAAGAAAGAGTTTGTAATATTAGTGTTTCAATTCAACAAGTGGTCAAGGGAAATGAACTTCATTCAAGATCCATGAAAATTAGGATTCTTCACCAATAATATGATTTCTCATCTCTATATTATCACTTATCTCTCTTATTCTCTCCTCTCCCTCTCTCTCTAACATTTTATTCCTTCATAAGAATGTACTTGTACACTCTTTCATCTTATTCACTTAAGTGAGTTAATGTTGCACTTTAAAAGCCCCTTTTCAAAAATAAGAAAATTAATTAGTTTCATTCTTAGGTAATTCAAAAATTCACATGGTGGCGAGATGAAAATTGATATGGGAGGAAGAGGAAGATTCATTTATAATGCTTTAAATCAGAATGGATTCTCCATTCCAAAGGGTTATCATTTGCTGGTTGTTACTATTTGTTGGATTTCAATTCTACTACAAGTAATAAGATACATTATCTATTTCATTTCCTTCCTTATGTTCTTTCATACTCTCTACTTTCTAATTTTTCATGTAAATGTGTTCTTGTATAACCTAGAAATAACTTTGTCTCTATGATCAATGAAATCATAGAACTTTTTGTTACCAATTATTATTCTTACTATTGATTGCATGGGTTGATTTTCTTCTAATTGATCATGGACCTACTATGGTTACTATTGGTGAGAATATATTATTTCATACTCATAATATTAATCCTCTCTCTCTATTTAGCTTACTCCCCTTTACCTCTCTCCAAGATAATTCCTCTTTTATACATTATACAAGTAGTTTGTCATAGGTTTAGTGCAGTATTCTTGTTTTATCCCTAGCTTAATGGCCACCACACAGTTTAATTTATTTTACATTCAATGATGAGATCCTCCCAATACTTAATAAGGAGGGTATTATCCCCATGACCATTGGTGAAAACCAATAATCTACACTACAACAAATTATATCACCTACAATATAACATGATCTTGAATGTGAATGAAAGGGAGTGGGATTTAAACCCAATGCACAGGTGTAAAATAATAAGGTCCCATAATTTTTTTTTTGGTGAGTTTATCAACTCTAAAAATATCTCGGTGGGTGTTAGAAAGTAGTTTTAGTGTTAGAAGTGACAATGGAATGATATGGGGGGTGAATCAATCCCCAATAAAACCATTTACTCTTTATACTTCAAACATCAAACATAAAACACACATCCACATAAAACACATTTATTAATGCTTGATCATAATCATATATAATTCAGCATGAAATATACTTAGCTAAAGATAGGATTCATGCATACATATCAATGAGAACACATAATATACTCAAAACCTTTCTTTTTTGATATTCAAAACAAAACACAATAAATGATGTATTCAACAATACAACAACAAGATACAATCAAGTGATATAAATGCAATCAACTATGCCTCTTGAATACACAAGAGTATATTCATATTTTTTTTAAGACTTCAGTTCACAATCAGACCTGAAAATACTTCAAAGACCTGGAAATGACATCAACATGCTCTAAATATAACTATCAACACATGCCACCAACTCTTCCCTCCTTCATCAACTCACCATCAAGTAAGCTTCACCATCCCTTACTTCACTCAAATCCACCTCATGAAAAGATAAAAATATACTAACCTATAATGTAATTCTAGGGTTTATGGGCTAGTCCCATGGGGGTATGATTTGTATCAAGGTTTCTTTAAAATAAGATAAAAGGGCTTCCAAAAGATTCACAACATTGCACCCAAAATATCACTTTTATAGCATCTTCTTGATTTAAATTAAAAAGATGTCAATTTACCTCCTTTAGCTCAACCATAACAACTTAAAAACATCCCATAAGAATCACTATAATATTCACAACTAACCCATATATTCTGGCCATGCAAAAAACCTTCATCCATGCACCAAAAATCCTCAAAATCCTACCAATGGAATGAGAAAAATCCCCTCATGCCAAAATTTTTTTTATTCAATATATAAAATCACCATACATTAGTAATATGTCATTTAAACATCATCCATTGTCTCAATTTACTCATACCAATCAGATTATTTCATTTAATGGGCCCACCAGCTAATTACCTTCATCAAAATACCTATTTCCAACTCCCTGAAATTTTACCTTTGGGTGCTCAAGACCCCTCCATATGAACTAAACTATGTACATGTGACCTCTCAATGGAAATACCAAAACCTGTATAACACTTCTATTAAATTTATACATCATCAATACATTCACATGCTCAAACCACAACTAACTATTGTCTTCACCAAAAAAGCTTCCTAAAACCCCATTTTACAAATGCAACTGGTTAACACCCTTACAGACACTTTCAAGACCTCCAAATGGATTAATTGGATGAAAAATACATCCCTCTTCACTTTCTAGGTGATATTAAGCATCAACCCAATCCATTTCATGCTCTAACCAACTCAATCTTTCAGCAAAAGCAGTTTTGTCCTGAAAAGTAAGAAAACATTACTTTCTTGCACAAAATTGACCTAGAAACCACATAAAATAAAATCATCATTAACCAAAACTTATACCAATAAAATTATATTTTAATTACCATTCAATAACATATTGGAACTCCTTCCAACTCCAAGTGGAAGGCCTTCAACTAAGTTGATCTCTGCAAACTACCTGAAACTACCCCAAAACTACCCTTTGACTAGTCAACATAAATGAAGCATACTAGAAAATTTAAATGCATAACCATGACCATAAAATCATAATGGAAATCAATAAAAAATCACAAAAATTTCACATAATGTCCATTTATTTTACAACTGCCTTTGGACAACCTTGTCCCAAACTAAACTTCTTCATAAAATGACATATTTGAGTGGGTTTCACTCATCACCACAACCTTTATCATACCTTTTTGGAAACATATATGAGTCCTATACATGATTACAATAATCAGCCATGCACTAGTAAGCAATTTTGACCACTTAGGATAAATTTTTCTCTTATCACTTTTGATATAGGGTTTCAAACTCATAAAAAGTTATTTACCTTCTTAACATTCATTCATTAAAATGTGATGAATGAAATGAATCCATTCTATATTTTTGAAACCTTCTATAATAAATTTATGAAACATCCCTAAAATTTAAAAGGCCCCATGCAAATAACACAATTCAGGGTGAGCATCAAAAGACCCAATTTGAGATGGAAATGACCTTGTTCCTGAACCCTGTTTCACCAAAACTGACATAACATGCAAAATACACATCATGGAAACCTAGACATTTTTCCCACAAAATCATGACACACCCTGATAACATCTCCAATCATCACCATCTCACAAATAGTTCTCAATGTTTCTAATCAGAGAGACTTGCATGACTAGCCCTTAGGGTTTTTACACTGTAAAGGCTAATGTCAACTAAAATAACACTATAACTCACCATAGAAACACTAAAAAATATGCCTATCATACCTTTGTACATACATGAATTCAAATACCTACATGCATCCATGAGCTCATATAGCTCCACAACGTCAATCTCATGCCTTCTAACAGCCATACCAGGTCTAAATGAGCACCTGAAACATGGTCACCAACCAATATTTACATATTAAAGCTCATGTGAGTACCGAAGATCACTTCTTAAAAATTATCTTCATCATGTCCAAAATTCTTCTTAAGTCACCAAGAATCTCATGCCACCATGCACATTACATAGGCTAGCTAGGTCACTTGAATTAGGCTTGCAAGAACAAGCAATCCTCATTGAAACAATTGATATCACCATGAACACCTCTAAATGAAATTTCATGTCATCATCATCCTCATCATTCTCTAACACCACTCCATCATTCAATTTTTCATTAATGGAGGTTTTTGCATCAATGACAACACCTAAACCACAAGCATGCAAACAATCTCCCCCTTTGTCAATGATGGAAAACTACCTAAACTTCGCCCCCCTTTTTACATTAATGAAAAATACATACTTGATACCTACATATTATTCATCTTACTCAGCTTCACAGGATCATGATTTGGTTGGAAACATCAACCAAAGGTACTCGTTCAAGCTCACAAACATGAGATTCTTCATAAAATATTATATTTGGCCATTTTCAAGCTTACAAACACCATGCTCCCCTTGGGAAGAGCACATACAACCATCTTGAACAAGATAGTAAACATGAAGAAAGCAGCATCTTACCTCTTCTGTTGGGATATAACTATCATCATCCTATCTTGTGAACATGCAAAAATTTCCATTTTATCTCAAAACTTTGTTTTTCCCTCTACGAGATCATTGTAAAAATCATATATCTTGAAGAAAACATTTCAAGAACATGCCAAAAATGGTGTCCTTAAGATCAAAAATCCACTGCTTACCTTCATTCTTAGCCTTACATCATCCTTTCAAGAGAACAATTTTGACATCAAAACCATGTTATCTTCTACATCATTAACCTACTCATGATCAAATATCCCTCAACTAACCTTTCAATGCCATTTCTACAGACTTTGATGAGCTCTAAGATACAATACCATGAAAATATGGACAATAACTCACAACCCCCCTTGGATTCAAGACATTCATCTCCAGTAGAAGAACATATAAACAAGCTTTTATACTTTACCTTGAATTCTTGGCATATATGAAGATTAAAAACACTTGACCATTGTCCCAAAGCATTATTTCAGATTTTAACAGTCATATTAGGATGAAATAATGTAAGTTTGACCCTGGTATGCTTGACAACTTGGATGAGAAATACCTAACATATACCTCACATTCCTTTAAGACCTCCATAACACCTATCTAAAATCAAACACACAAGCTCCCATTCACTATTTTGGATCATACACACTATTTACACATGTAGAAACATCTTTTCACACTATTTGTACAATGGTAATCATCAAACATTAACCTTCCTTCAAATCTAGCTTTAATATTTGTCAAGATATCATACCATTTTGGCACATGAAATACTTTGATGAATACCATTACTATCTCCCACTGTATAATCAAGCTTCTGCATACTTGAAGCTTCATTTTAACACCAATATAGCAGTAATCAACACCTACACGCATGTAGGGTGTGATAATGGAGTAAAAATATCATTCACATTCAACAAGGCACACCCATTACCTCTTTTGATATGAAATTCACTTTCAAAATCATATGTACACATCATAGATGGGACTTAACACAAACCTCATACCTTAAGAAAACATCATTCTATTACCATTTTTCACATACTCTTAAACCTTAAAAAAATAGCTTACCATACTCTGTCCATTTCATGAAGTCTTAGATCTACTACACAATTTACTAGCATGGATGCACTAGCAAACTAGGATTAAGGTCAAGATAGACTTATTTTATTTCAACATACCTTCATGATCCTTATTCTATGTTATGAGTTTTTGGGATGCCTATATTACATGAATCATTGCCTTCATATTGACTCTCATGCTACCTATTAGATCTTCTCAAACTAGTGAATTATCACAATCATCACAGTAGGAATGTTCATGGTCTCCGTTAGACCATACATTATCTTTGAACTTGAGACAATATTTAACATAGCTTTCATGACTGTAAAAATGATTAAAGAACTTGAATAGACTCATTTTACATTCTCAAAGTTGTTTGCATTAACCTCTAGACCACCTAAATTGATAGCTACATATAGGCATGCATAATTATACATGTGGAAATACACTTTTCTATCTCATAGTCATACAATTTTGCCTTGATATTCACATCCTTTAAAATATTGGCCTTGCAACACATCATATCCTTCATGAATTTCAAAGGTAATCATGATAAAAATTTGATACCGACATACCTCAGAGCAATGCTTTTACACTTTATGACATAACTTGACATTTATACAACTAACTTGGAGTTTATTACACTTTTTTGTAGACATATGAATAAATAAAAACCTTGATAGACTCAAAAAAATTGTCTTGCTCTTGAGATAGCTTCTTTTCAAAGTCTCAACATGGTCAACAAGGACCAATTATTTACCCCTAGTCTTTTTATCCATCCATTGATCCATACAAGTTCATATATCAGTGAATTGTTCTCAAGATATCTAAAACTTCTTTCAAACATACCATACACATGATCAAGGTCAAATGGACTCATTTAAGCTCATTTATTTTCATCATACTTGTAGCCATCACTTTATAACACTCATATGCAGACATGATAGATTGCATGAAAACTTAGAATCCACAATTGTGTAACCTTGTAAACTTGCAGTAAAATTGAAACAAAATGTCTATAAAATGTCAGCACAAATGCAACAGCAAAGAAAAATCACCCAGCGGACTCAAACAAATTCCTTTCAGAATTGATATTTGATCCATTTAGACTTGTCTCACTATCAAAAATATGATACAAGTACTTCCATTATCCATATTAACACATCCATGAGCATTGAAGCTATTGATACCAAAGTAAATTTGACTAGTTTGCAACTTCATTCTTTATCAATTAGGTATTTGTCACTCTTCACTATTAACACTCTATACTATCATGAATTTCAGAAACATTACAAATTTTTTTATGGCATAAAACCTTTCGAATCTCAAATTACACATTGTCTAGATGATTTTTTCCAAATTTTAGCTTTGGATTCCATCATTTTCACCTTCAACAACAACTTTTATTTCATACCACTCACTAATGACATTGTTAAAACCCAAATATGATGGAGATTATTAAAAAATGCATGCAATTTTAATTCAAGAGCACAATCATGACCACCAACACTTTAGATACGTCTCCTAACATCATGAGAAAATTTTGACTTGATTGGGAAGCAATGAATTCCATTTGCATACCTAGATCCACCTTTAAGATTTCACTTGAATTCCCCTTATTTGACCACATTACAGTCATAAACCACTTTTGAAGTGATGGTCTGATCAAGTCATCATTTTTAATGACACATTTCATATTCAAACCTTCTTCTTATAGTAATAACATACCTGACATCTATGATGAGCACATCACAAGAACATATAACCCAAATACATTTGGACTTGATACACCCTAAATGACTAAAATAGACCAATGAATGATCATGCATTCTTGGATACTTTCTCAAGCTTTGAACTTACTCTTTGAGATCTCTCATGATTTCACACTCTTAATACACACTATAGAATCACTTGACTCATCTTAGTTTATGCAGTTCAAGATAAACCAAATCATGATATTTCATTTTTGAATTAGATCAGAAAACATGAGATGACACATATTTTAGACTCATCCATCAAACTCCATTTACCACTAAAAGACATACACAACAAGAAACATGTTTTTTATGAGACATCAAAATGACTCTTGCACATACTAAGTCATCATATAAATTCATCTAGTAAATTCATGAAAAAATGCAAAACTTAGACCACAAGAACACATAATTCCCATACTTGAAAAGACTATAATACTTAAGTCTTGACATACACAACTTGACTGAACATAAATAATCAAGAACATACTTAAAGACTTGAAATGACATACCTTAACACCATGAAGAAGACACACATAGACCAAGATATCTCCCTCTCACTCCAATGATTCATTTTAACCAATACACCTCTAAGAGGCCTAAGTAGAGGCATATTTCATCATGGATTGGAAAGAAGAGAGACCTAAAAAGGTCTCCAGTACTTCTCTTGGCTCCTTGGATTGACTCATTATTTTTTGATTCTACAACAAACTTATTTTCTTGATCAATTAGACTTTTGAGATCCTCTTGAACACCTTGGTTATCCTATTTATTCTTCTTTTACTCTTGTACTTATGTCTTGGATCCTTGAGTCCCTTTCTTCATTTTTCCTACATCACAAAAGCTTGTAATGTGCCCTACCTTGTGGAACCTAAAGCATTCGATTCTATCTCCTATTGCACTCAATTTCCTTATGTCTATAACCATTGCAAGAAAAACAATATCCATTGAACTTTCTTACATACCTTGTAGTTTTTTATTATTCATTATTGCATTACTTTATAAGATGCCCCTTTGCATGAAAAAGGTAACATTATACACCATATTTTGACCTACCTTTTGCTCCTTTTTACCTTTACATTATTCTTCATTATCTCCTTCATAATGATGCCTCTGAACATTTTCATTGCAATCATCCTTCTTCTCAAACTTAGTACTGTACATACTAGCTCTATGTCCATAAACACCACACTTATAATAGTTACCATGAAAAAATCCATACCTATATGCATTTGGTTGTCTGATAGATGATCCTCCATGAGATGGAAGATTTTAATTATCTCCCATGCTTGGATTTATTCTATCATTAGATCCTGGACTTGATTCTTCCTTAGTTTTCTCTTAATTGTATGAATCCTCCTTAAAGCCTAGACATGTTCTATCACTATATGCATTTTGTTTTCCTAACATCTTATAAAAAATATCTAAACTTTCATGAAATAATGATACCTTTCTTGTAATGGTACTTAAATCTTTCTTCATTTCCTCTTTTCAACCTCATGTTTGAGACACTATTCTCTCTTGATCTTGAACTCAACTAGGGCTCCCCTCAAGTTGAGTTTTTAAATCCTTGATTATTTCTTCATGAGATACACATAATGTATCCAAATTCTCTTCACAATATTCAACAACATGACTTAAGCGATAAATATCCCCCCATTATTGTCACCAAATATATCCCTCTAGTTTATTGGGATACTTCCAAGGGCCCACTCTGATACCAGTTGTTGGAAGTGACAATAGACTAAGATGGGGAGTGAATCAGTCCCCAATATAACCTTTCACTCTTTATAATTCAAACATCAAACACACATCCTCATGAAACACATACATTAATGTTTGATCAGAATCAGATATAATTCACCATGAAATATACTTCAATATATTAATGATTCATGGATACATATCAATAAAAATGCACAATATACTCAAAACCTTCATTTATTGATTTAAAATCAAATTAAAAAAATGAATCCTTTAACAATACAACAAAAAGATATGATCAAGAGATATTAATGCAATCAACTATGCCTCTTGAATATAAAAGAATATATTCATCTTTTTCATAAGACTTAAGCTCATAATCAAACCTTCAAATACTTCAGAGACCTAGAAATGACATCAACATGCTCTAAATATAACGATAAACACATGACATAACTTGCAAAGTGCACATCATGGAAACCTAAATTTTTTCTCACAATATCGCAACACACCCTAATAGCATCTCTTATAAACACCATGTCATCAATAGTAATCAATATTTCCATCCACTGAGACTTGCATAGTTATCCCTTAGGGTGTTACACTATAAAGGATAGGGTCAACTAAAATAACAGTATAAGTCATCATAAAAACACTCCAAAATTCTCTAACATACTTGGTACATCATGAATCAACTACCTACATGAATCCATCAGATCATATAGCTCCAAAACTCAATCTCACACCTTCTAATAACCATATCAGGTACGAATGAGCACCTGAAACATGGTCACCAACCTGTATCTAGACCCTAGATCTCATGTGAGTGCCCAAAAACTCCCAAAAAATTATCTCCATCATGAAAACATTCTTCTTAAGTCACTTAGAATCTCATACCACCATGTAATGTCACCTAGGATAGCTAGGTCACCTAAATAGGTTTGCAAGAACAAGAAATACTCACTAGAACACCTGACCATAAACACATCTAAATCATCATGTCGTCATCATCCTCAGCATGTTATGACCCTACTCCATCATCCACTTTTTCATTATTGGGGTTTTTCATTAATGACAACACCTATACAACAACATGCTAACAGTTAGAGGACTCTACAAAATCATAAGCCCGTTTGAAGAGTATTTTTCCATTATTTAGTGGAGAGAGGGCACGTATATCTCATTTATTTTATACAAATGATTTATAAGGATAGAGAAATACATGTTTTTTCCATTTTTGGAGAAAATCCAAGCCTTTGGAGAGGTTTTTTGCCTTTATAGAGATAAAATTTCATGTGAAGTAGACTGATTGGTGTAGGAAGATAAAAAATTAAAGATGAGAGATGATATTTTGGTATGGATGCTTCTTGAAATTTTTTGTAGGTTTTTGTAGATATTATTTTCTAAATTTTGGAGAATTTGATTTAATAAATGTGTTACTTTTGCATTAAAAAGGATTGGTTTTCGTTTTATGAACCCAAATACATAGCCCTTCAAGATTAATTTTATCATCAATTTATGGAGTTATGAGTCTCTATTTTCCTTCATTTTTTGTTGTTTATTTAAGTTCCTATCAAATTTTTAAACATTTAAAATAACTCTTGTAATTCACATGTTTTACAGGAGAATGGAAAATGAAGGATATGAAAGTAAAATTAGGAATAAAGTTTTAAATTGTTGATTGCACTTCAATTTTAGTATTTAAGTGCCAAATTTAATGTAGTACATTAATTGTAGAAAATTGATTTAAGTATCAATGATAACTAGAAAAAAATAATTCAGTAAAATTCATAGTTTTTGGATTAAAATCAACACATTATGTTCCTACTTGTGGTGGACAAGTTATATCAAGTGATGTAATATGGGGCTCAGTAAGTGTAATATTATTATAATTATTTAAATAGGTGTTCCAAGTAACATATGTGAAATCCATGGTCATGGTGACATTCTGAAGGGGGTATGAGTTGCCCCCCAACACCATAGGTAATGTAGATATAGTGACCACTATAAGAGATAAGGTTGTGTGTGTGTGTAGGTGTGCACCAATATCTATCAGGTATTGAACACCATTTTTATGAGAGTCAGACATGGTAGCAAGAGTATCATGTGTGCTAATATAAATTTCATCATGTAAACAATAGTATTGTTATCCATCACAAGAGGATTATTATGTGCAATGAAAGTAGTTTTTGCATGCTCAATTATGAGAGAGATATTACAAAGTGGAGAAACTATTTGTAATATTATCCATGGAAGAAGGTGTTGCAGGTGTACTATGTCCTATGGAATTGGTAGGTGAAAATTTAGTGCTAAGTGATTCCACATGATCAAGTGGATAATATGAATCATCATGTCCCTTATTAATAGAGTGTGTACTAGGATCATCATCACAAGTGTAGCCATGAGAAGAATGTATTGTATGTATATGCAAAATATTAGGTTTGATTTCTAGATCATTATTAATAGAAGATATAGATTCCACAATAGGAGATGGTGTATGATGAATATCATTGTGAACTAAAGAAACCACCTCTTTTGGAGGGAGGGAAGGTTAATTACCACCATTGGTAAAGTATACCAAGTGTGGCACAAGAATGTAATTTATTTCTCAAAGGGAGTATAAGGATGGATATGGATTGTGCAGAGTTCAAAGAGTGTAACCTTAAAGGTAGGTTTACACTTAAGAGATTCAAAATTGATATAAGTTTAACATGAAAATAATCCATTACGGTCACAATAAATAGAGTGATTATACTTAGAAGAATACATTTAATAACAATAAAAAAATTGAACCCTAAGGCATCTAGGATTTACAACACAATGTTCAATTCATAAGATCGGGTTCACCAAATGGCTTCACCCTTTTTGGATTTGATTAGGGTTTCACTCTTTTTGAATTTAATTAGGGTTTCACACTATTATAAAATAATGAATAAACTAAATGTTACAAGGGGTCATTCTAACTAATTGAATTCCAACATTGACCATTCAATATCAAAATATTGCATTAATAACACATTAATATTAGAGTAACATAATAATACTTACAATAAATGTTAGGATAATTAATTATGCATTGTATAATTAATTATTTAACTATTTTTATTATTTAATTATTATTGTTATATGGTTTTATTAAACCATATTTGTCTTATTATATTAATGGATATAATTGTCATGTTGTTATAACAATTATATCATTATTCATTTGTGTTTCCCCGTATGATATTTTGGAAGTTTATGTATTCAGGCATATTGTTGCACCTGTGCAACATATTTATTTGTTTGTATACTATTGTCCAATATGTATAAATATTGCAGCACTCCATTGTAATGGTTGATTAATTTCACATTAAGAAAATATACAGGCTTCTTTCCCTGTTTTTGAAATTACATTTCGTTTTAGAGCAAGTTGAAGGATATTGGAGGATTGTAGCAGAGTTTGAGGAGCATTAGAGAAGCTTGTGTAAGAAAAAGAGAGCCAGAGTTTCCTCTAAAACTTCCTAGCCCCATCCCCTGCAATACCACCATCAAATTCCTCAAAACCGCCATCAAATTCCTCAAAAGCACCTTTATTCATTGCAATTAAGGTTGAGGATAGAATTCCCCAAGGAAGAGATTACAAGCGTAAAGGAAGGAAGAAAAATGATCTAAGGCGCCATACACACTCAAAACCACCTTCGTTCTCACAAAAAACCGCCTTTCATTTTTTCTCTTTGATGGAATTTTTGATCAAAACCACCTTTCCAAAACCGTGATTTTTTGAAGAGGTATGGTTTTACAGTTTGGAAGTGTTTAATTACATTTTGCTCTTTACATATAATTGTTTAGCATAGCCGCCCAAGTGGCTAGCATAGCTTTTGTAAGACACTTCCCATCAAGAGAGGTCAAGGGGTCGAATCCCCCTCCCCCTCACCCACTACCAAAGTTGGCAAAAAAATTAGTGGAACCGCTAACTTTAGCAGAAAATTTAAATTTAGTTATAACTAACTAAATTTAGTGAGAAAACCCCTAATTTAGGGCAATTTTTTTTTCCTCCATTGCATATTTTGCATTCTGAGAACTTTTTTCCAAAGGAGGGATACCTAAAAACTTCATTTTGAGCTATTTTTGTACGGTTTTTGGCTCAACAAGCCGTATTGGGCTCCACAGGCCATCAGTGCCCGCAAAACAAAAACATTTTTCTACCATTCAATTTTTTCTAAATTTTTTGAATGTAATTGCTTGTTTGAGTATATTGTACTAATTTTTAGGTTGCCATAGTCAACTGCAAACTTTGTAACTACTTAGAAACTGGTAGAATATTGTACTCAAAATCAATAAAAATTGGTTCTGTAACACTCACGAGATCCTAGATCTCATTCAGAGTGTTCAGTATATACAGTTCCTCTGGGAAGTGCTTACAGGTAAAGACGTCATGACTACTACAACATTTAATGCCTAATATAGCAGCAAAAATGTCGTCTGGGCATCAAACCTTTAAATCGATGGGGAGTAATAAGGTCATAGTGCACACACTATGAGCCATCCCATCCGTTTGTGAACGATTACATGACATAAATATGGACTGAGAAATTATCCAAGTATATAGTGAAGTTATGCGTGTGTATGAGGATATTTCTTTGATCCAGTGTCAATAATCACACAAACCCCTCTCAGTACTATCTTGGTACCATGTATTGAATTATGTCACGTACGTTAATGCCTCTTTCACGTACCGCCAGGTATATAGAAAGGGAGAGCTTCTTCCATGTACCTCTGGGTATATTAGAAGGACACATATCTAGAAAGGTTCAATATATCAGACTGACGGTAAATAGATTGGGAGACCTTATACTTGGAGTGATAAGAGCCAAAACCTGTCGGTGATCTCTACAAAATGGGCACCAATGCCCCCAATTTTTTTCTTCCAGATTCACAACGACTCAGAGGAAACAACTATGTTGCATGGAAGACTAAAATTAAGACACAACTTGAGTTTGAATAAATTTGTTCTATTATGACTGGTACTCTGACCAGATCAACTACTACTACTACACAACAGAGGTAGTTTGATAGATCAGATCAGAAAGCCAAACTCATCATCTTATTTGGAGTGTCTGATGATGTGTAACCCCACATTCGTGATGCCACAATAGCCAAAGAAGTGTGGGATAATCTAAGAACAGTATATGAGGCCAAGAACAAGAATGTTATACTAAATTTACAGAGTCAGTTACACACATTGAAGTTCAAAAAGAATGAGAAAATTGAAGCTTTTTTAAGAAGAGTTGCAGAGTTGAGGGCTTCACTTCTAGCCCTAGGAGAAGTGGTCTCAGATGATGCTCTCATTCCCATTGTTCTGAAAGCACGCCCCTCTTCTTACCACATTTCTTTTACAACACTAAATGTGTCATATACGACCATTAGTTTTGACAAATTGGTAAACTTACTACAACAAGAGGAAGCCATACATAATAAGGATGATGAAGAGGAGAAGGCACTTTCTTCACATCAAAAATGGAAAGGAAAAGGTAAAGGAAAACCTAATTCCTATAAAAAATTCCAAAATCAAAATAAGTATTAAGGGGACAGACAACAGAAGAAGCATTGTCCAATCTGCAAAAGAGGACATGACCTACAAGATTGTTGGGATAATACTTACAAGAAAGGTTCATCAAGAAACTCTGGACCTCCACAAAAATCTCACAAGGGACATTCTAATTACAATCAAGGGCAGGAAAATGGGAACTGAAAAATAAGATCCCATTAACAAGGAAATATTGTTGAGCAACAAGAACAATCAGACAATGAAGACTACTTGTTCACTGCTTGATCAAGTAAACCATCCATGTCATCTAGTGAAAGGTTCATTTTAAGACACCTATAGAAAATTGGAGGTGGAAAATACCTGGCGAATATCCCTAGAACTAGTTTTAGTGAAAGGTGAATTTGACAGTTTTCTAGAACTGAATTTTCACCAATTTTTTCGAGCCAAAGAGACTACATATTTTCAAAAACTGATGCCTCATTGACGTGTGTCAACAAGAGTTCGTTGTTGTCATGTTAACACCCATCAACAAGGGCCATTGACACATTTCAACAAGGGCTATTGATGTGCATCAATAACCCTTGTTAGCGTGTGTCAATGGCCCTTGTTGACATGCGTCAACGACTCCTCTTGATACACGTCAACAAAGGCCATTGACATGCATCAGGAACCCTTGTTGACACATGTCAATGGCCCTTTTTGACACACATCAAAAGGATTCATTTATGCATGTCAAGAAAGGCCATTAACGTGCATCAACAAGGGTTGTTGACGTGCGTCAATGGCCCTTATTGATGCGCATCAACGACCCTTGTTGACGTGCGTCGATAAATGTCGTTAACCCTAGATTTTTCCTATAAATACCCTCCCATAGGTCATTTTCATGTTTACACTTTCTGGCTCTCGATTTTTTTGTGTACCGGAATCCATCATTCTCAAATACTCAAGCACAACTACAATGGTGACTATAAGTGCATCCCAACTGCAAACTCAAGACAAAAATCAAGAGGAAAATCTAGTCCTATCCACGGGAAAGATCATTTACAGGAATCCTTTGTGCCCCCACATCCAGAATATTTTATAGATGACTTCCGAATACAAGGATTTAATCAATTCATGTGAGTTTAGTGGACTCGTTAAGATGCCCCATTTTGAAACAAACCAAGATATTTTGAACTAACTTCTCTCATCTTACAATACAGAAGATGACCTATTTTATGTTACTATGAATGACAACCGATTGTTTCAATTCGGTATCGACCCAACTGACATTCATCAGTTTAAGGGCCTTCCATTCAAAAATTTACCCTTTGTTATAATGAAGGCAACACTCATTGAAGATGATAAGAAATATCTCGAATCGACGTTCAGTTTCCATGTTGATTGTAAGTATAATTCATTTTCATTCATCATTTTTTATTTAGTTTTTGATTGTGATACAATTTAATGTTATATTAATTCCCACTGTTTTTTGGCATTTGAAGCTCATGTCAATAAATCCAGGTGTGATGTGGATATGAAATCAATTCCACACCACTTTCTTACTGCAATGATTTCCTTTTTTCAATCCAGAATATTTTTGCAGGGTCGGCAAATAGATATACCAAAATGGGCCATTGCATACATTGTTGCAACTATCACAAAACAAATATTTGATAGGTGCACCTTTTAATAAAAAAATAAGAACTGACATAACAAATGCAAAGCTTTCATAAAAACTTGTCATTTACTCCACAAACTATCTCCTTGGCCTTTATTACTAGGCGCTTTTAAATTTAAAAGACAAACCAATTCCCACTTGTACTGACAAGGTATTGATGAAGTTTTCAATTCCATTTGAAGAACAACAGGTATAAACTATTAATTTTGTATTTCGACATTACACTATGCACAAGTATTAACAATTTACTATTTGTAAAGAAGATTTATGGAATCCCTTCCCCAAAAAAAGGCGTTATCAAGAGGAAGAGGCCAACAACACGCTGAGGCTTCGGGAGATTCCCAATCTGAAATGGAAGCTCACTCCTCTCCGAACCCCCAACGGTTTGAATTCGTTAAATGCCAGAGAAGTAATAGCTTTTCATGTATTATTTACAAATTCCAAATTTATATTTTCATTTTCTAATTTAAATTTTACCCAATTGAATTGATATACAATTCAATGTTGATGACATTGCAGAGAATTTGGACCATTCACATGTTTCAAAAACTCAACCATCTTCCCCAACTCACTTAGTATAGTCACATGCATTTTTATATTCTCAAAAACCACCAATTACTAATCCAACATGGCCACCCTTAGCACCACGACTAGCTACCCCTCAACAACAAGGTACAAGTTTTGAATACTATTTCATTTAATTTCATAGTTTTTGCATTATTTTCTAGTTTTTCATATGTTTTTTATTGAACTTTTCAGCACATTACAATCATCCTTCTGTTCAAATAGCAGCACCTTCCCCCCTCAACCAATAATATTTAAAATTCCAACCAGAGGATCAGGAAAAAAGAACATTGGTAAACGCATGCCAATTGCTTCAGCCCCTAACGGGACACTAAACATTACCTCCTTTCGAATTCCAACCCTCTCACTTGGTGGCTTGCCCAATGCAACGGCCATATTGGTTTTGAATAATATAAATTTAGATGAATATTACTTGGGCATTGATAGAAATGACCCAACTAGATTTTTCAATACCCGTGAGATGATTCAAGGCTAATAGGTATACTTCAATTTCAACATACTTTACCATATTGAATTACATTTTGCTTTAGATTTATTTGTCTGAATCTTGATTAATTTTATCATAAACAAGATCAGGCCACCCAAAAGTAGAAACAAGTAGCAATTGATAAACCCGAAAGCCCCCATACCTCTCCAGCAAGATCATCTTCATCAGATACAGATGGTGAACAGTTGCTACCTTTTCCTTTGGAGAACTTAATTGGTTATGATTATCAATCCCATGTCGGTGAGTTTATTCTACCTCATATTAGTTAGCTCATATAATGGGAGAGAAGGGCTAAATTACTTATCAATGAGATTATTAGTCATTATGAAAATTAATGGCAAAGGGATAGTTTATACGCTGTAGTCCATAATCAACCTGCGAAGATGGATTCCTTACTTACCCAAGTAAGAAGTGGGACTGTCACGTATAACAACTATAAAGACAAAATTTTGGATAAGACATTAAAAAAATTGGAAAATATTAGTGCTGAGGCCCAGGCATATTTTAGCAAATGGTCTAAGGACAAGGATCTAGTAGTAGTTGCAAATGCCGAGAGAGATAGAGCGGTCGTAAGTATTATAACTTTCAAACAATACTTTTTGTTAATTTAAAGATTTCTTATTTTAGTAATATGTTGAATCGACATTACTTTTTTTGTGCAGTTGAAATATGAAAAATCGAAGAGTCAAGCAAAGGTTTTCCAATTTCACTTGGAAACAACAAAGAATAGTTTATCCGCAGCAAAGAATTTGAAGGAAAATATTGTTTTGGTTAACAAACAAAACAATACACTGAAGTGGATAATTAAAGAGCACGACTTCAACCCTGAAATATTATTTAAAGCTAAGACAATAGCTGATCCAAATTTTATATACCATGGAGATGCAATAAAGCAAGAAGAAAGAATTTTTAAAAATCTAGACAGTGTTGTGGAAGAGCTCATAAGTTCTGGGGTTATTTCTATCATTGGGGAAAGGGGTATAGCCACAGGTGAAGAAACCATTGGGGAAAGGAGCACAGGAGTTGAAATGGATACAAAAAAGAGGGTTGAAATTTTTTATTATTGAGTATGGAAACTTGAAATATTGAATTTTATTATCTAGATTTGATAGCCTTTAAAAATTTGAAATACTATATAATCTTTAATTTTATAACATCTTTAATTTTATAACTTCCCATGTATTATGTATAGAATTTCTAGATTATATATGGAGTTTATGTTTTTTGGTTTACTTGTAATGAAGATTGCATTTAAAAGGGATGATGACGTATGTTTCTTGTTTACTTGGATTATCATGAATTGTATGTGGACATAGATTTAGCTTCAAGCACGATAATTCTTCTTCTTTAGACATTTAAACTTGTTTTAAGATAATTCTTCTTCTCTATACTTGTAATGATATGATCATGATAACATTAGAATGGATATAGATGATGATGAATGATGATAAGGGATAATTTTTGTTAAAAAATGGAATGTGTTAGGACAGAGACATTTCTTTAAATTTAAAATAGATAAATAATTGTTTTAATAATAATTGTAGTGTTAGGATTATGATAATGATATGATGATGATATGATATATATGGATGATGATGAATTTTATGTGGATGTAGATTTAGCTTCTAGCACGATCGTGGATGACGAATTGTATAATGGATCATGGATTATGAATTGTATAATATGGAAAAATCTTCTTCTGCAAAATTTGATTGTGTCATTTTATCCCACAAAGTTTAAAAAATATATCAAAGCATTTTGCAAATATAAAAAATAAATTAAACATAATTGCAAGAAATCAAGAAAGATGATATGATAGGGTTTAACTTACCTCTAGTGTTTTAGATGGCTGTGAAATCATCACTGGTAATGTGATATATCTTTGTTTTAAGAAAACTAAACACGAGAAATGGATTAGTAGATAGATGGGTGAGTTGCCTGAAATTGTCAGTTCCGAGAAGTACCAGCTTCCTTGGATGGATGTCAACCCTCGTTTTCAAAAAAAATAAAAAAATTGTATATAAATAAATGTAAATATATATACCTGTAACATCTTTAATGATAGCAAGAGCTGAAAAAATTTAAAGTGATAAACAATAAGATTAAGGTGAAGAAGATACCTATTTAAAGTTGAAACAATCCATTATCAATAGCTTCTTCAAACTCGATGTTCTCTTCTATAGAGTGTAATGATGCGCTAATTCTACTCTCAATTTTGGGAACAGTTGTACTTGTAGCTATATTATTCACACCTCTTCTTTCGCAAAGGGAATTCCAATGCACAATTTCTCTATTGAAATGAAAGGTTTCGATGGAGTATCAAGATACATAACACCTCATGTAACTTTCCATATTTTTATCCAACCTCTTTCTCATTTTTGATTTTATAAATGATAATGCATTGAAAACCCTTTCATCCTCCACAGACCCCAAAATCATTGTTTGGCATAACTCATATAATTTGAAATATTCACTAATATCTTCTTGTAAGATAGAACTTTGATAGATTCCTCGCCATAGCCTTGTAATAGCACCACTTTCAGAAGGTTCATCTAAATTTTTATATTGGTTCCTCATTGTTGTTGCAAAATTTGTTGATTGAAATTTTAATAAATTAGCATTCAGTATACCTTTGATTTCCATACCCTTGAACTCTGAAGTCTTTATGAAATGTTCCATTATTGTACCCATGGATTTATGGAAATGCTTTCTTGCAAATTCAGCATGATCACCTTCTGTATTCCAAATATTAGGATTCATCACACCCATGGCTTCAAGAATTTTATCTTTGGAGAAACGTTCTCTAATTTAAGATGATAAGGATTATGAATTTTTTCAAGCTTTATTCTTGTTTCAACTATAACAGACTCAAAGAGATTACATGTCATGGGAACATCTTCTCATTCCGATCCTATAATATCTTGACATTTTTTCAAAATGTGTAGTAGTATGTCCCTCCCATTAACAATGATGCAGAGGTGATCGTGGATATTAAATCTCAAATAGTTACTGGGATTTTTAAGATCTAATAAAGTTTTCCAATTTTGAAAAACAGGTGTATCAAAACTATCTTGGGAATAGTACAAGATATCAAGACTTTGACATACCATTTTTCTCATCCATATAAAATTCACAATATAGATTAATCTCCCATGTGCATGCTTCATCAGTGTATTGATATCCTGTAATATTGGAAGAATATCAACCAATGTAAGCAATGTCTCGAAATTAGTTAAACGGAACAAAAATTCCCTCACCCTATCAACTTCATGACGATATTTGTGCATCAAACCAACCAACAAAGGATAATCCTCACGAACTCTGCATGCAGGTTCATACAAAGAGATCCATCTAGTCTCAAAATCTTTCAGAAGTTTTTTACTATCTTTAATTCCAATTGCAAATTTATAGAACTCAAGAAATTGCTTTGGGCTGCTTGCCATATAGGCATGAAGTTCTCTTATAAGGTCTTTTAATTTAGCACCATTTTCGTGGTTGCTTACCATTTTATACGCTAAATTCATTTTGTGAGCCATATAGTGAATTGGTAGCATATATGGGATCACTATTGTTTGTAATCTAACACACAACCCTATTCGGTGACCCTGCATAATAGATGCACCATCTGCTCTGATGCATACCAAATTTGTAGCAATTTCATAATTAGTCATTCCAGCAATATCTTTCAAATGAGAAATAACTATTTTTTGTAGGTTTTCGGAATTACAATTTTCAACCATTTTCATAACACCCAACAAATGAGGTGTCCTTATATGATTTTCTAAAGTATAGATGTGGATACATACCCATGCATTGTTGTCAACTATTGTCACTTCATCAATTAAAAGAGAGATAAAATTTGATTTTTTTACATTCTCTTTCAAATCTTCCTTCTCTATCATCGAAAGGAATTTTTCCATTTCCCAACCACTACTTTCAGACCAATGAGACTAAGGTACATTTAGCATTCCATTATATTGATACAAAAATTTGAAATCAAGGAAATCCAAAATCAGTCTTCCTTTCTTTAGTATGTGAAATAAAGTAGAGAATTGTATAAGGTTTGCATGTAGATTTGTTTGATTCATCTTATCAATTTGCGATGTGATCGTTCCTCCCTTTTCCATGATATGTCTACATTTTTTCTACTCTGCCTCATAATCCAATGCGTATCTAACATGCATGCATTATTTTTCAGTTTTCCACCTGTGTGTTTTGATTTTCTGGCCATCCGCCCCTGTTACAGTCAAATATTGTTTTCCACAATATTTTTCTATAGTGTCCAGCTTCATTTGCATTTTTTGTTGCTTTTCCCAATTTCCACGTACATATTGTACATGTACATTCCGATGGGATCTCTTCAGAATTAGATGATTGTATAGGTTCAATAAACAAATAATTATCTACCCAATCAAACTTGTATGACCTTCCAATGGTCCACATATTCTTGTTCGTTTTAAATGTTTTACTTTTTGGAGTAGAATTTTGAGCAATATCACAATCACCTGGTTTCCTCTTTCATGAACCAGAATTTGAATTTGATTTTTTTGTTTCATTTTGTTGAGTATTTGTATGTGGGATATCTTGATGCACTTCTGGTTACACCCCAAAAGGAATAATATCTTCAAGATCTGGCATATTATCGTAGGTGTCATTTGTTTGATAATGTGCAGAATGCATGTCCACCTCAATAATACCTTCCACACAGTCAATATTATGATTTTTTCTGGTGGTAGCTATATGGTTGTTGGTAGTTTCAATATCTGTATCAGCAGAGTTTCTAAAATACTTAAATAGTGACTTCTAATATTTCTTATTTACTTTTAGGGTCTTCGCATTCTTTGGACTAGCACCTTCCATTATTCTGAACAGATCCTTGAATCAGCAAAAGAACCAAGTAGTGACTCAGTGAGTCAGAGTCAAAATTACTGTCACATGTCAACCATGGTAATCCCTGTCATACATCAACAAGGTATCAATTGTCTTTGTCGCACATCACCAAGGCATCAACTGGCTCTATTGCACGTCAACTAATTACGCCCTTTTCTCTTGCCAACTCTCTCTTTCATGGGTCAACAAGGCATCACTATCTCTATCACGCGTCAACTCTATTCCTCTCACGGGTATGCTGCTTACCCCCTTGTCCCGTGTCTACAATATCTCCTTGTCACATGTTTGTAATACCTCTTTGTCACGTGTCAACTATATCCCTACCATGCATCAACAACTAACCCTAATAGGCTAACAACAATCTCTAGTGCTTAAGATTATGTGAGTTCAAACGTCACGGTATTGGTAATTTGGTAAGATACTTGTGGTAGTACTGTAGTATACTACCTAGTGAATCACCTAGGTTTTTATAGGAGATGTTTTCAAATGAAGGTGAAGTCGACCCCAAAAAAAATATACTGTAAATTTTAGGCAAACAGGACACCGACCCACTTCAAAAAAATCACCTTTTCAAATTTTTGTAAAATGAAATTTTTGCCATATTACGAATATTCACCACTATAATTATCCTTGATCTAGTGATGTTTGGTATGTTTATTTGGGGGCCACTCGACACATGATTGACCATAGAGACTAGTTTATTTCAATGAGGGACACACCATCGAAAAATCATGTTTCGTTGGGAGATGATTCTTCATATACAGTTCAGGGGTTGGGAATATTTCTCTACCCCTTGGTTCACACAATTGTAGACTATCAGATGTCTTATATGTCCCTGGGTTGACAAAGAGTTTTATTTTAGTCAATCAACTTCTTGATCACAACCTAAAAATTGAATTTGATAGTCATTTCGGTAAGAAAACATGTTTAATTCGAGATAAATCACGAGGCTCAAAAATAGTTGCAAAAGCCTCCAATGTGGTACGCACGTTCCAACTTGATTTTGTTCATAGAGATGATCAAGCACTTGTGGCTAAGAAATCCACCTCAGCATAGTTGTGGCATCAGAGACTTGGTCATGTAAGTTTTGAGTATCTCAAGACACTTCGCCGATGCAATATGGTACATGGGCTACCATCTCTTTAGAAGGATATAGACAAGTGTCCTCACTATGTAGCAGGAAAAAAACACAGAGTTTCATTCCAGAAGAGTACATATCAAGCTCATGGCTAGCTTGATCTGGTTCATACCGATCTTTGTAGTCTAATGCAACCAAGTCATTTTGGATTTTAGTACTTCATTCTATGTGTTGACGACTATTCAAGGAAAATGTGGATTTTTTGTCTTCACAAGAAAAGTGAATCTTTTGAAACTTTCGAGAAGTTCAAAGTAGTAGTTGAGACTGAAACTAGTCATCACATCATAACTCTCCACTCATATTGATGGGGGTGATTCACCAGTAATGAGTTCAAATACTACCTACAAACTCATGGGATTCATCGACAAATGCCTCCGCCACACACACCACAGCAGAATGGTGTTGTTGAGAGAAGAAATCATACTATCATGGAAATAGTGTGATGCATGATCGATAAATTTGGACTTGCAAAGACATTCTAGGCAGAAGTAGTAAAGACAACAATGTATTTGTTGAACAGAGTGCCCAAAGTTTCTCTTGATGAAGTAACACCACAAGAAGCATGGTCAAAGCAAAAACCATCTATTGCACACCTTATAGTATTTGGGTGCAAATCAAGCATGCACATACCCAAGAAGAATAGAAATAAATTATACATGAAGTCACATAAACTCATATTCATTGGGTACAATGAAGGGACTCTTGGGTACAGATTAATGGATCCTAAGACTAGAAAAGTCTACACCAGCAGAGATGTGGAATTTTTCAAGAAGAAGGAAGCAGAGACTCCTCCTATAGACTCACCAGGTGTAGATTTTTCACCAGTTGTAAAAATTGAAGATGATATTCCCTCAGAAGATGAAAGTGATGATGGGGATGATGGTGTTGATAAGATAGAACCATGACCCATGGGAACAGTTCAGTGTATACCCAAGTGGTGTACTAGCACATTACGAGATGCAATAATGTATGCTCCATTGGGTACATCCACCCCTGGACCACGGAATCACAATAAAGCAAGAGAAGAAGTTAAATTTGCTTTGATGAGTAGAGTTATTGAATCTGATGAGCCCTCTATAGTCTAGGAAGCCCTATAGTCAAAATATTGGAAAGATGCCATGGATTCTGAATATCAATCAATGATGAAGAATAACACTTGGTAGCTTGTCGATCTTCCACCAAGAAAGAAACCCATTGGATGCAGATGGATATTTAAAACAAATTATAAAGAAAATGGGACAGTGGACAAGTATAAAGTGAGACTATTAGTAAAGGGGTATACACAAAAAGAAGGCATATACTACAAGTAGACATTTTCTCCCACAGGTAAGATCAAAACAATAAGAATGATCTGTGCTCTAGCTGCACAATTTGGCTGGAAATTCTACTAG
This sequence comes from Taxus chinensis, assembly GCA_019776745.2. Classification (NCBI taxonomy): domain Eukaryota; kingdom Viridiplantae; phylum Streptophyta; class Pinopsida; order Cupressales; family Taxaceae; genus Taxus; species Taxus chinensis. The sequence goes on from CM034146.1 coordinate 549,437,834, forward strand.
ATGGACGTAAAAAGTGCCTTCCTAAACAGAGATTTACAAGAAGAAGTATACATGACTCAACTTGAGGGATATGTAGTAATTTTTCAAGAAGCAAAGGTATGTAGACTCAGGAAATATCTGTATGGCCTTAAATAGGCATGCCAAGCATGGTACATCAAGATTGATGAGCATATCGTACAACATGGATTTTTTAGAAATCCATACAATCCCAATCTTTACCTTAAAAAGTAAGGGGGGCAGATTGTGATTGTTGTTGTCTATGTCAATGATCTAGTCATCACTGGCAATTCACTGAAGATGATCGATGCAATGAAGAAAGGTCTTAATTAATCGTTCAACATGACAAATCTCGAGCTAATGTGTTATTGTCTCGGATTAGAAGTATGATAGAAAGAGAATCACATCTTTGTTTCTCAGATGAAATATACCAAGACAACACTTGAGAAATTTAGGATGATGGATTGCACATCAATTGCTACACCTATGGAGAACAGATTACAGTTATCTTGTTCAAATCCATCTCCTGAGGTAAATGCCACTCTCTATCGGTAGTTGATTGGGATTCTCATTTACCTAACCTACACTAGACCAAATATCAACTTTGTAGTGAGCTATCTATCCAGGTTCATGTAGGAACCCAAAGTTTGTCATTGGAAAGCAGAAAGGCACATTTTGAGATATATCAAAGGATCAATGGATCTTGGTCTAGAATACAAGAATAATGACAACTTCTTCTTAACTGGATATTCAGATTCAAATCATATAGGTAACATTGACGATAGAAAATTCACTTCTAGATTTGTATTTTTTATGGGATTTGGACCAATATCATGGGGAAGAAAGAAACAACACTTTGTTTCTCACTCTTCCACAGAAGCCGAGTATCATTCTGCAGGAGAAGCTATCTATGAAGTGATATGGGTACGTCGCATACTAGAAGGAATTGGAATACCATAGGAAAAACTGATCACCATGTATGTTGACAATGAAGGTGTTCTCAAACTTGTTCACAATCTAGTGTTTCATGAAAGAACAAAGCACATTGAAGTACAAGTTCATTTCATACACAAGCATGTGTTGAAGCATAAAATCTAGCTTCAATTTTGTCCAACGGCTGAACAAAGAGTAGATATCTTCATGAAGTCACTTGCACGTGACAAGTTTGAGTTGTTCAAAGAGTTCCTCTCCTCATCCCTTGAGACAATACAAAATTAAGGGGAGAATGTTAGGATAATTAATTATGCATTATATAATTAATTATTTAACTATCGTTATTATTTAATTATTGTTGTTATATGGTTTTATTAAACCATATTTGTCTTATTATATTCACGGATGTAATTTTTATGTTATTATAACAATTATATCATTATTCATTTGTGTTTCTCGTATGATATTTTGGAATCTTATGTATTTAGGCATATTGTTGCACCTATGCAACATATTTATTTGTTTGTATATTGTTGTCCAATATGTATAAATATTGCATCACTCTATTGTAATGGTTGATTAATTTCACATTAATAAAATAGAAAGGCTTCCATCCCTATTTGTGAAATTACAATAAATGTAAACAATTCAATACAAACTCAAAATTACAAATGATTCTAAGATGATATATGTAATTTGAATGCTGAAACATGGGGTTTTACACCTGACATTGCTTTGGAAAATGAGATTGTGAGTTGAATATATCCTAGGGTAGGATTATATAGTAGGGGTAGGAACATATGTATGGTCTTGAACTATTTGTTAGAGATCACAACCACTTAAGGGGGTCTGAATCAGTTCATATTAAAATTTACAGATTAATACACATCAACAAATCCTTAATTAATTACAACAATATCATAAGAAATTGGTCTACCATATGCCATATAATAGAACACATAACACATAATTTACAGTGGGAAACTATTTCAAGAGAAAAACCCATTTTGAAACCAATAATTTATTAGGAACACTAATTCCAAAGTTTACAAAGTTTCAGTTGAGCACCTACTCAACCTGTGAAGCACGCACTTCAAAACTTCAAGTACCCAGTCTAAGATTTACTGAGAACCCACTCAGTGAATTTATTAAGCACCAAATAGCAATGAGAACCCACTTAGAAATATTTTCTAACACTTACAATTTTATTATACATAATCAATGTTTCTTACACAACTAATTATGATCACTTTTCTATATAATTCTACACTTTACACTTTTAGCGTTCTCTACATCCTCTTTATTTGTCTCTCAAATATGGATTGGACTTTTGATCTCTTCTCTCTACCTCTTCTTCAGCTCATATATTTCATTTACACTTGAGCTCTCTTTCTCCCTTTGTTTCTCTTCTAATTTGCATGCACAGACTCTTCGCATGAGAAACTCTAGTAACTCTCATCTCTTCACAAATGCATGAAGATATTGTTGTTATATGAATCATGTTCTTCTCCCTTTCACATTTTATCATTTGATTTTAAAAAATTACATCGATATTTCAATACGTTATTTTAGGGACCACTTCGATTTCTTATTACTTGCATCGGATTTTCAACCCGTTAATTTCAAAACCAATTCAAGGATTTGCAACAAATTAAAGAAGGATGTCTTTCTTGTTCTTCATCAACACTTAGAAATTCAACGTTTTATCAAGAATTCTAACCACTTATCCAAAGATTCAATTGATCATTTGATGTTGGCACCTAATCCTCTATATTTCTCAACACAAGTTGAGATTCATTATGTAGATCTTTAATCAACCATTCACATCTTCTATTATAGCTTCTATGGATTTTCTTTTGTATCGCGACTTCATCCTCTATTCTTGACCTTTCCCTTGTCGCCGACGACCTTTACTTTTCTTTCACAACTTTTTTAGTCTTTTGCATATTTTTTCTTTTCTTCATGGTTTTTTATTCTTCTGTGGGTTTTTAGTCTTCCGAGGCTTTTTATTCTTCCATGGATTTTTTCTTTACTTCACGATTTTCTTATCTTTTGCAGATTTTGTCCTTTTCTTTACAACTTCATAATTTTACTCGCAGCTTCATCCCTTTGACCCGTGACTAGCATTAGACCTCCATGGCCTCCTTTGGACTTAGGTAGTTTCCTTTAGAATTATGCGGCTTCCTTCTTATATCCGTGACATGTACAAAAGTTGATGAAGTCCCTTAGAACTTATCCTTGATCATCCTGAATCCTTTAAGAGCTGAAACTACCAATTAACCTTCACATTTCCATGTAGAAAATCTCTTAAATTCCTTCCCTTGTATCTTCTTCATACATGGTTTCTATAATGTATGTCATTTTTCATCATGCATCTACACTTTTTTCCATTAATGCAACATGACATCAATGAAAACTTCAATGATAATGAGAAAGGTCCAACAAACTCCCCATTTTTCATTGATGACATCTATTTCAACCTTGTGCACTTCACTCTTTAATGGAAAAATATATCCACTTACTCCACCTTTGACATTTGCAATATGATTTTGGATCCTTTCTTAGCAACCATGTGTTTCTGATATGATTTCAACTTCTCTCCACTGTTTGATATTATTGGTTGATTTCCGTTTTCATCTTCTCTCCCCCTTTGACAATAATGAAAAAGGGCCATCTATGTCGTATAATGATAGAAATGTAGGTAAGATGGGTAAATAATGTTATTACTCAAGATACTTCCCATAGGTTCATTATTCTGATCCAAATGATTTGGTTTACTCGTAACAATACTCCCCCTAAGATGATGCACACTTTAACAAAATTGAGCTAGCATAATATCTCCCTCTCGCTTAAATATTGTTTAGAACTGATGATGTCTAGAATTTACAGTAAATAGCCTAGGCACGCTGGCACATCACTCAGACAGAGCTAAGCACTCACCCGATGTGTGCAAAGGCACCAAGCCCCTCTTTAGAGTTACATGTGTAGAATGTCAACATGATGGTGCATAAACATATTCAGACTTATGATCAGTAATAAATAACACACAGTGCATAAAACAAATCTAGATCTTAGATTACATAAAAGATGAACTAACAATGACTATAACAAGATTTACCATATAACAACCAAATTCAGTCATGTTCAATACCATTATCCACCCAATATTATCCATTTCATTAATATTGTAAAAACACAGAAGATTCATCCATTGTAAAATATATCCATAATTCATGTGCTCAACAAAACCAATAACATAACTTTACAATAGTTTCACACCCTAACCCGTGTAAATCAATATATATATATATATATATATATATATATATATATATATATATATATATATATATATATATATATATATATATATATGGGGGTGGGGACTTGCCCTTCACCACCCATGTACTTCTCAAAATAGGTCACATGTTAATAATAGCCATGCACCTTTACAACAAGATGCACAACATGCAATTTCTCTAACAATAGACTTCCTATAGTTAACTCTAAGTAAAAATCCTATTATTAGCCTAAATTATGCATGGCATTTAACTGTCACTTGTTCCCAAAATACCATTGCATGGAATGTAAGTCTTCATCTCTTTTTGTGCTCATCATGCTATCTCAAAAAATAACCCTTATCCAAAAAATGGCTAAGTCTTGATCCTGGGTGCTTCAACCCTATCATAACGCCATGCGCTCTTCTAGTGCCCTACATTCATGCACCCAATACTTAGGCCATTTTTTTCCATTCAACATTACCCCACACTAGAGTAAATTGTCACCCTAGAAATGGGTAATCACCTTATCGCACCAAAGAATAAAGGATAAATGAATGAAAGAATAAGGAATAAAGAATATGGTGAGTCATTTTATTTTGTACCCTTTTCATCTTCTAGTAGAATGAATTCTAGATATTCAATTTGTATTTCTCCTTCAAAATCATACCATTCCTTAAGTGTTGCATTGATCTTGTCAGGGATGTACAAAACGATGCCATATAACTCATCCATAGTCATGTTACTACCTTCACTTTTCAAAATTCTAAGGATGTTGGCCATACTTGAGACCAACCCTTCCATGACATCCACCTTCATGGGAATGAGCTTCCTAATGCCCTTGATCTGATCCATATGATGTTTCTTCACAACATTCATTGTGTCAGGATTTGTTTCTACCAAGGTAATTTTTTCTATGCACCCAAGTTTTTCATCCTTTCCTACCTATAGAACTTCATTATCCTCTTCCTTTTTCCTTTCTTGTATTAAGTTATTAGGTGTTGTACACATGGCCAATATTGTATCTTCCTTCTTCATTTCATCTTTTAGGGATTGTAAAATAGCCTTGTAGCTGGATATCTTTCTTGTAATTGAATCCTTGACCCTTGATGATTCTTCCATAGCATCCTTTTTCTTAGGGAGATGCATTGGTCAGTCCTTCATAATTAGGTGAACTGTCATGCGAAGATAGTGTAATTCAGACTTGAAATCCCAAGGCATCTTCTCCTAAAAATCAGGCCTCTTCTATAAAATATCATCTGCGATCTACTCTGCCATATTTTTAACATTCTAGGCCTCAGCTACTGCATTATCTCACTCCTGAGTGAGGAAATTGATCTATGTGTCTTTTTCCTTCTTAATCATCTAATAATGTCCATATTATTTCTGCCTTATCAATATTTTGGCACACTAATTTTGTCGACACTTTGACCAATGCCTTACCCACCTATTCATCTGAAAATAATGTTGGCTTAATAGTCATATGGCATATCTAAGGTGCCTTCCTCATCTTCTTCAAATAACATGCCTCCTTGGAGACATCAAAGTTAGGCTCATCCATACGAGTCTATATACTCCAGGATAGTTTTTTGTAAGTGCATGTGTTGACCATTTCCAGATCCATCTAATCCCAACCATATAATTGATTTTTTGGAAGAGTACTCTGGAAGCGGGCATGAATAAGTTTTGAAGGGTTATCCATATAACCCAAGTTCTAAGTACCGGTTACCTCTTCCTCATCATTCCCACCTATATGCTCGCCAACATCCTCATGAGAAGATGCACCCTCTTCTTACAGTATTTCCATGCTTGCATCCTGTTTTACAGTGCCTCCAATATCTTGATTCACTTCTCCTTCATCCTCTCCTTCCATCTATGTGGGGTGTACTATGAATTATGTGTCTCCACCAGCACTACTCTCTCCTTCACCAGAGTGTTGTTCATGAATACTTACGCTTGGGTCTATAGTCTCATAGGCTATGCACTCACCAATATCTCCATCTTCCTACATTTCCACACTGGAGGTAGGATCTACTCTATGCCCTCCCATACTTATAGTTTCCTCCTCTTTCTACACACTTGGTTGTGGGGACTCCTCAATATCTTTAATAGGAACATATTTCCTATGCATTCTCCTTTCTTCCTCTCCATCCTTCATAGGAGTCATGCATGTTGATCACCTTAGTGGTTGTGAAGTCCCTATGTCAATGTCTCTTGATGTGCGCCTTCTCTGCAAAACTCTCCTTGTATGCACAAGTCCAAAACTTTATTCTGGTTCTTCTTGATCTAGGACATTTTCTATTCCTATAGGCACTGGATCCTTTTGAGTAGGGGGTGCATATGTAACATACCTTGAAGTCCCTACTATTTGCCCCTTCTTTAAATGTCTGGAAAGTGTTATATTTGTGCCCTTTATGAATTTACCATCCTTGAACCTTGGCCTCAGAAACCATGGAATCAGGCAATGTGGACATCACACCAGAGAATTTGGTCGTTAGACAGATTGAACTAGCCCGCATATATAATATATATATATATATATATATATATATATATATATATATATATATGCGGGCTAGTTCAATCTTTCCTACGACCAAATTCTCTGGTGTGATGTCCACATTGCCTAATTCCATGGTTTCTACATAGGCCTCTTTACCTGGACATACATATGTTTTGTGCAGAATATGAATATATGCGTCCACCTTGTCTGCATCAAACTAGATTTGGTGCATGTCATGGAATATGTTTATAGAATCTTTAAAGTATCTTATGGTAAATGCAAATTGAAACTTACACCATGGGCTCTTCTCTCTAGACTTCATATGGAAGCGCCCCAAGCTGAAATTCTTATAAACCACAAATTCAACCTCTCTGTCTAACACCTTTGGAAATTTGCATGGAATGTGCCACTCTCCCTCAAACATCCTACGTAGTCTCTTGAACCATTTTTCTAAGCGCTCCTTGTATTTATTGGAAGTAGTCCCATATAGAGTGTAATTGGGACTCATTCTCCAACAGAAACTCCCAGATATTCTCCCTAGGTCCATCGAGTACTCCAATTTCACTAAATACAATCAACAATAGAATTGCACCCTAGGTAATCTTCTCACCTTTATCTACTTAGACATAAACCTCGTTTACCAGGATTTCTATGATGTACCCGCTGATGTTGTAGTTATCTTTTTGACCATTTTGTGTGCTATATGACACCAACACATATTCACCTCGTTCCATCTCTTATTGACACCCAACTTGTTCCCCGTTAAGCGCGATACAACTCTAGTGGCCATGTCTATGATATTGGTGACTTTGAAGGCTTGGCCCCCCTTCTTATACTAATGTAGTGATGTTATGGCATCAATACCCTCGTCATCTGATAGGTATCCAATGATCTATGAGCCCAAGTTGTGTAACCCTATCACCTTCCTAATCAACTTGGCAATGATCCTCATTCTCCTACCTGCGAAGTAGAAAAAGTCTTCATAGACGCCGACATGAGCCTGTGTTACAACTTCTTGGGCTTCCCAAAATAGGGAAACTCCATAATTTTCATGACCCCAATGCTTTCAAGTAATTTCTTCACAGAGTCATCTAAAACCCTAATGTCATCTACCAATCGCTGATTTGTCCTATAAACTTATGCTGTGATGTCCTTTAGGAATTTCTCAGTGAGGTGGTTGATCTTTGAAACCCTACAATGTGTAATAGTTGTTGTCTATGGCTTCCCCTCAATAAATTATTCTATATATAACATCTTAACCAGCCACTCATGTGCTAGGTCATCAACCTCATTCTCTACTATGGGAGCCCTCTATGGTCCCATTGCTCCTTTCAATTCTTCGAGTGTGAAATGAAAACCCTAGCTCCAGTGCCAAAAAAACCTAAGTCACCCTCACATCGTGCACATGTACCACTACTTGAATCCTACTTGCGTGCCAAGATGCTCAACATCGTGCTTCAAAACATGATAGGTTTACTCACTCTGTAGAGTGCTCATCATCTCCATCTCTTCTTCGCACTTCTCAATTCTTCTTCGAATTCACAAGGTAACAAATGATGTATAAAACACTGATTTTAAACCAAATTTCAAAAATTACATTCATTAATTGCTACACCTACCACCGCACATGGCATTAACTCCTATTGAGCACGTTTTGTGCCTCCTTATCCTGTACCCCAATCTCTTGTGCCTCAAACTTTTACGCCCCAATCATAAATTTATGGCGCACCACTACTTATCTGTCAAAAATATCCTCTACCCACAATTCCTTACGCTGAAGTATTTATCCAATGTGACACAAACATACATAGTCTCAAATGTTGTAGCCTCCTTGAGTTATACTGAGTGCTCAGCGCCTTACGCGTGGTCTTTAACTTTGACCAATTCTCATGAAGTTCTCATTAATTTTGAAATCCTATTCCTTTTATGGTCATATGTGAGTTTATTTTCTATACCAGACTAACCTTCTTTATCCACCCCACACTAAGGGTATGTGTAGTCCTCTGCGTATAAAAATGCTTTAAATTTTAATAAGCTTTCAGCACACAAATGCACTTATTACACATAACACTGAACTAAATTGACAAAGCATTGTGACAAAGAAGGAAACACACTAAAGGAAATACAGTAAGGGAAATCTAATCTAAATGGAAATATTGCCTTATTACAAACACTAAGGAGTATTATTTATAGTAGGGCTTCAACCTTCTCTCGTTGAAGTAATTGGGAAACCATGTTCCATCAAGCGCCTCTAGCTGGTAACCGCCCAATTCAATTATATGAGTGATAACATTTGGTCCCAACCAATGCACCTTAAGCTTTTCTGGGTGGCATAAAAACTTTGAATCATAAAGAAGTACCATCTTCCCAACCTCAAGCTTCTTTTCCTTGATGTGATTTTTGTGCCATGCCTTTTACCTAGCTTTTTCTTACTTATGAATCCAATGTTCTATGTCGTTCCTCTCATCCAGCTGTATCATCTTGTCAATTCTTTCTTCTAATGCTTTCTCATCAACTAGACCTCCTACACATGAAATAAGCAAAGAAGGTAACATGAATTTCATGGGAAGAAATTCTTCTGCATCAAACACCAAATGAAAGAGAGTGGCCTTATTTAACCTTTTGTAGGTCATTCTATATGCCCAAAGTATAGCCGATACTTTATCATCATAGTCTTTCCTTCAAACATCCCAAATATTTATCAAAATTTGGCTCAATAACTTGTTGAAGGCTTCAGAAATCCCATTTTCTTGAGGGTGATAGGGTTTCATCTTGTGGTGTGTGACCATAAATTCATCCAATAATATCTTGATTGCCTCATTTATGAAATGAGTACCCCTATCACTTGTCAAACTCAAAGGACATTTATAGCTGATAAGAATATTTTCCCACAAGAACCTTGTTGTTGTAGCCATTGTACAATCCTTTGTAGGTGTTTCTACTTCCCACCTTATAAGATAATTGATACATGTTATGATGTAGTATGATCTAGTTCTACGTGCGGTTGGAGAAATAGGACCCATAAAGTCAATTTACCATTTCTTAAAAGGATCTGCACTAGTAATAGGCCTCAAAGGAATTTCATCTCTTACCCAAGTTTTCTAAGGTGCTGACAGTGATCACACACTTTATAATATTCTTTGCAACCTTTGTATAAGGTCTTCAACCATAAACTAGCTAGAATAAACTTGTGTGTGGTTGCATCCCCTACATAATTTCTACCTACAATACCACCATGAGCCTCCTCTATTATTGTTACATGCTCATGCTCCAGTACACACTAGTGTAACACTTCATCTCGGCCTAGTTTCTATGAGTCACCACTGATCAACATGAAAGGCGTGACGTGAATTACGAGTTGTTTATTTTCCAAGGCTTTGATTCATTTTGGTGCCATACCTTTGTGTAAAAAGATAGCAATATCCTCTAATTCCAAGGGTACATGGTTTAACCTATATAAATGTGCATCCAACATGGTATCTTCAATACTTTGTGTGTCCTCTCCTAATTGAATCCTTGATAAATGATCTAGGCCAGAATTTCTTTTCCATGGCTTTACTACAACTATGAAGTCAAACTCCTGGAATAATAAAACCCAATGGCATATGCGCCCCTATAAAACAAGATTTTTCACAAAGTATTTTAATGCCATGTGATCTGTATAGACCATAAAAGGTGTTGCTAGCAAGCACTGTCTGAACTTATGCAACACATAAATCATTGACAAATCCTCGCACTCTATAGTTGTATAATTTTGTTCTACAGGAGTCAAATTTTTTCTATCAAAGCAAATAGTATGATCTACAATACCTTCTCCAAGATGAGATAGTAATGCACCAATGGCCATACCAGAGGTGTCCACATGTATGTGAAAGGGAAGATTCCTTGAAGGAAAATGTAAAATAGGTGCCATAGTAAGCCTTTGCTTCAGCACTTCAAATTCACGCTGATGTGGTTATCCTCAATAGAAGTTCCCTTTTCCTTTTAACAAATCATCCAAGGGTGTGAAAATCTCAGAATATCCTTTGATAAATTTTCTGTAATATCCTGTGTGGCCCAAGAATCTACATACATCACTTTGACTAGTAGGCTCCTCTAAGCCTAAGATGACTGCAACCTTAGTTAGATCTACTAACAAATCCTCCTTGCAGATGATATTCCCTAGCAGAGTTCAAAGAGGTGTAACAAATACGCACTTAATGATATTTAAAGAGATTATTAATAGTCTGCACTTCTCAAACATTAACCATAAATTTTCATAATGATCCTTGATAAGCCCATATATGGTTCAATCATCTAAGTAAACCTGCAAGAATTTGTGAATAAAATCCTATTATTCTTGAACCACAATGTGTAAAAATATTGCAGTTGTGTCCTTCGATCCAAAGGGAATCCTTGTGTATGCAAAACTTCCCCATTTAGGAGTGAAATTTGTCTTCTCTTGATCCTCCTTAGCAATTCTTACTTGATAATACCCATAGAATCCATCTGTAAAAGAGTAAATTTCACACCTTGCAATGCCTTCCAATATTTCTTCAGTGAATGGTGTAGGGAAAGGATCAATCACACATGCAACATTCATCTCCCTACAGTCCACACAATCCTATTTATCCCATCTTTCTTTATGTTGATTACCATAGGATGAACCCACTCTGATTCCTCTATGGGATCAATAATGCCAGATTCCAACATTTTGTCAATTTATTCTTTAACTTTTATGTGTAGGTTAGGGTTCATCCTGTAAGGTCTCTTCCTAATTGGGTGCACACCTTCATTTAACTTAATTTTCATCTCACCCAAATATTCATGCACTCCTTTCAAACTCATGGTATCCCCTAGGAAACAAGTCCCCTAAAATCACGCAACAACTCAATTATCTTAGCCGCTTCAGAGTCAGACCAATAATATCCAATGATGGCCTCCTTAGGTTCAACATCTGTTCCAATGTACACCTTCTTCATCTTCATAGGTTCATGGTAGGCACACGCCTTCTCATCCACACTATCTAATACCTCACATGTACCCTCTGAATAATCTATGTCTAACTTTTCCACTTCTTCATCATCTACCATATAGATCATATTTCCTTTCTCCTTGTCTAGGAAAGCGCGTTTAAGTAGTTCCACATCTATCTCATCTACTTCGTCAAAATGGGCTTCTAGGTTTAACTCACCAAATAATTACTGAATGATTTTTTCATCCTTTGCACTATCTCCCATAATCAATCACTTCATAACCTGTAATGCCTCTTTCATCAAACATTTATTGGAGAAGTAGTCAAAAGTATGGATCATTCACGCAGTCAATTCTTTCCAATTCTCAGTCTCTCTATGCAGCTTTGCATGAATGTACCAAGTGTGTACACAGCCTCAAAAGGTGAAATAAAGTTTTTACATGACATTCAGTTGTTTCTTGTTCCCAAAATACCATTGCGTGGAGTGCAAGTCTTCATCTCTTTGTGTTCTCAACACGTTTATCTCCAAAAATAGCCCTTATCCAAAATATGGCTAAGTCTTGATCCTAGGTGCTTCAACCCTATCATAACATCATGCGCTCTTCCAGGGCCCTATATTCACGTTCCCAATACTTAGGTCATTTTTTTCCATTCAAAAAGCACTGATTAGGAGTTGATATTACATTAGAATTCTCCATTATATTTTCTGCATGCTTTCTAGTTTTTTATGGGATCAGGAATGACCCCCAATTCATTCCTTTAGTTCTCAAATGTAGCTTTTAGTAGTGGTTTTTTCATGATATCAAAAACTTCTTCTTTTGTGTTTACAAAATCAAGACTGATTTTCTTTTCATTCACTTGTTCCCTTGAGAAATGATATATAATTGGAATATATTTGGTCTTTGAGTGAAACACACAATTCTTAGATACACTAATAGTAGTTGTACTATCACAGAGTAAAGGAATTGGATTATCATATTTTACCTTGTAATCTTCAAATGTTGCTTCATTTAGAGAATTTTAGTACATCACATCACCACGGCTATATATTTTACTTCACATATTGACAGTGTTACTGATGATTACTTCTTTCTTAACTAGGATACTAGGCAATTGCCAATGAAAAATGCTTCACCACTTGTATTCTTCCTATTATCAACACTTCCTTCCTAATTTACATTTGTATATGTTTTCATGCTGAAGTCACTATTTTTGGGGTACCATAGTCCATAATCAATTTGATTAGCTAAAAATTGAACTAAACTATAGGAAGTATAGCCATTAGTTAATCTAAATAGGAGGACTAAAATGTTGTATAAATGGACTAAAACAATATGGAAATAATTGTAATTAATTATACTAAGTGAAATAAAACCTTAAGTATACAAGGAAGTGAGGAAGAATGACTTAGCTGATTAAAGAAGACTGTCGCAGGTTGTCACAGGTCTACTAATAAAATTTGGAAGTAAGAACGACCACTCAGAAGTTCTACGGAGGTCATATCTTGAGGATTTGAGCTGATTGGGGCACCTGGGAAGGTACTAGGGTGCCCCCGGGGTGCCATGGTCTACAAATTAGGTGCCCTGATCTGTGTAAATGCTCAGAATCTTAATTTTATAGGGTCACAAGGTATATTGAAATATTGCCTTTCTGTCACACTAGATTCATTGATCTATGCCTATTGTGTTGAATAATGAAATGAAGACCTGTAAGAAAGAAGTGCAAAATGAATGGATCAGACTGACCTCAGCTGCCACAAAATTGGGCGTACTAAACTAAGTGATGCACTACATTTTGAACCCAAATGTAGTTCTAGTGTGTGTGTGTGTATGGAATGTCCTAGGTGCTCTTATGCCAGTCACACTGTGTGAAGTAGAGAGTAATAATAACTATAGAAAATGTAATAACATGTATACTTGGAATAAAATAGAATCTCTCCTCCTATACTGTGTGTGTTGATGCAGATCTCTTAGCCTTGATGCATGACACTATGTCGATGTAAGTGATGTAATAGATGCAACTCTAGATGGAGTGATAGTAGTATTTGACGCTAGGACCCTCATTATGGTCTTATAACTTTATATTTATAGGGTTCTCTTTCTCTAATTTTGTAATTAACCCTGACTTGGCTGACTAGGAAAAACATAAGGATGAAAAATGAATAGAAAGACCCCAAAAGAAGCGGAAAAGTGGAATATGGATCAGGGCACCCTAGGTGATACCAAGGCACCCCGAGGTGCCCGAGTAAAATTCTAGGCACCTGAGTTTAGGCTAAAATGCCAAGATAGTTATGAAATAGGTGGATATGTGGGAGGAAATGTGTGAGAATGATGAAATAAAATATAAAATAAAGGTGGCCAAAAGGTGGGATTAATTAGTACTTTATTCACTTAAGAACCCTCTAAATAGTAGTATAAGATTGGGCTAAATAATGCATCAAGTACATGATTTTGTGTCTACATTTCCCCCCACTTTATGTTGGTGAGCGGAACGCTTGGTAATATAAAGTAGATAGAGATTTGTACCTAATATCCATGTAGAGTGTAGAATAAGACATGTTGATGGAATAGACTCAAGTGTGGAATGAAAAAAACAAAAATGTGGAGGATCATGGATTATAAAAATGAAAAATGCGCATAAAAAGTGATGAGAGTAGACCTAGGGTAGAACATGTATGTAGTTGTTGTTTCATGTAGTGTACCTGTAATGTGAGTAAAGGCAAGTGCCTATTGCGACATGTTGTCGTTTTTTTTTTTTTTTTTTTTTCTGTTTCCCCCAATTTGAATACTTGTTTCTCATATGGCTAGACCTGCAAGGAGAAAATGATAAAGTAGTCAAATATGTATGTATGTAAAAATGTTGTGTAAAATATGCATGCGTATAGAAATTTCTAATGCACACAAATGTAAAATACATGAAAATAAAAGTGTAAATGGAACATGTGCACTTGATCCATGTTGAGAAGAAGGGTGTAGAAGGATATCTTGTATTGTCACAAATTTTATGAGTGATATCACACCACCCTGGCTAAAGATGTGTAGGGAGGAAATGTTCTGTATCCTCCAACCTTTAACTGCTTCTGTTGAAATGTTTGAAGAGATCTATGTACTGTCCTAGATTTTTGGGTGATCCATTTCCACTGGATGGAGTAGTGTAGATAGGTACACCCACTGTAAGCTCCAAGCCTATAACTCCTCCGTAGAATTTCTAAAGGACACCATGTCTTGTAGAGGTTGCTCTGTATAGAGTTCGTAGACTAGTTTGAACTCACTCATTGTATGTAAAACCAAAATGCCAAGGGAGGAAAGTGCACTTTACTAAACTGATGTAAATACGTTATGTTAGTAGAAACCCTCAATGATGCCCCCCTCTTTGGGGGCACATGTGATATCACTGGAAGGAGAGTGCAGCCTGAAAAGAGGACCAACCGTACTCTGACCTGTAAAACTTTTCCCTTTAGGGGAAAGGAAAATAACTTGGTAGATACCAAGGTGCACATAAAAGGGGATGACTAGCCAAAAAAAGTGTTATTCTGAAAACACATGCATGCAAGAAGACAACTGTAAAATATGCAGACAATGTACAAACTACCAAGAAAGGTAGTATAAACACGCAGGAAAACAAGTAGAACACACAAAGAGGGTTTCAAACATGGGACATCACTCATGATTTCGCAATACACGCATGGCCATGGTGGTCATAAACAACAGACAAGTGTGCACACAAGTATAGAAATAATCCTACATACAATGGAAAACAAAGTAGACAAGTAGAAACAAAGAGGTAGTCATGGAAATATGTAATCCTACAAAATAAGTTCTTCACATAGAACACCCATTATCATGTTAGAGCGATAACCAATATGTCAAAGTGTGTATGAACAAGTAGTATAAGATGCTAAGTAGAAAATTAAACAATAACACCTGGATAAGATGAATCAGTTGATGCCCCTAGCGACTAGCATAGGAAGGGTAAAAGGTGAGCATCCTTATCACATGTAGTATCTTGTATCTATTATCACACTAAAATAAGGTGTGAATGTGCATGTGTGTATGATAATGACATATAAGAAAGAAGTCTAACATGTGTAGTAAAGTGATCATGCAAAACACTAGTAAACAAGAGTGAATGCCCCCAAGACAATGCAATATAATATGGATGGATGGAATGGAATGCAAGATGCAATGAGAGGAGAACCATTCCCCTTGAGTGGATGGAATGTATGAAATGAGGTTCATTTTGGTTGCCCCCTCAGTAGTCAAGAATGAACTGTAAATGAGAGTGCATCATCGGGAAATGCTCGAGTAGTGTTAGTTGCTTCTATCGCGCTGTGATGAATGTGTATACGTAATGGTTATGAAATGTGACATGGGGAGATATTTATATGAACCCTATAGCCAAAGTATATATCAGGACTTGTTGAATGGATGAGTGATCATTTATCCCTAAGCATATATCACTATATGATGAAAGGATGAAGATGGGTGATGATTTAGCCTAGAGTGTATGTCACTATATGATAAATGGAAGGAGTGGTGATATAACCTAAGGTGTATACCACTAAAAAATGTTAGAATGGGTGAAAATTTAACCTAAGGTGTATGTCAATAATGCTGGAAATGTCGCATGATAAAATGTCGAATGGTGAATGTAAGGTCCATTTGATTGGTAAACCCTAGGAATTCAAGTATGGACCGAGGAACTAAAGTGCGTCATAGGGTGGTGATGAAAATGTGTAGAATCCAACATAGTATAAACAACCTAGTGATGAATAGGGTATGGTGTAAGCAATGCAATGTAGGATGTATAGGATATGTAATATGTGAAATGCAATAATAGGTGTAAATAGAAATTGAATATGTAAGGATGAATGGTAGAACTAGACCCATGCGTAAGGTGATATCTTAGTGCCAAACATGTAGAATCATATATTATTTCTAAATGTGATATGTTTATCCATAACATGTAGGAAAATGTATCGTAGAGTATAATGCCTTATGTGTAAAATGTGATATTAGATCTAGATTGAGATCAGAATATGTAATGATAAACTGTCAAGCATAGACCCAAATGTAAGGTAACTTGTATGAGATGAAAATTGACATGCAACCTTCAATTACACTTCAACCCCTCAAGGTCGTGCCAGAAGAAGCCGATGCTGAATGTATGTGGCTAACTATAGGAGGATCGGTGACTAAGATCTAGTAGTGTGATCTCCTGGTAGTTGAGTTAGAAAGGGGGAGATTTAGAGGCTATGAACAGGTACCATAAATTTCTCTATGGTTTGTTTTCCTGAACTGGATCTCAAGTGTTGAACTAGTTCGAAGTGTCCAAATTAACTAAGATGAAACTAACAATCTATACTACTGCTAGAAAGGGAAACTAATTTACAACAAATCACAATAAACTGAAATATTACAATCACAAACAACAATTTTCTTTTATTCTAAATAATTAAAATCTACTTCGACACTAAAACTAAACAAGCAGAAATAACTCAGTGTGGTTATTCACCTGTGCTGAGTGTATTGAAACTAAACTAACTTAAAACAAGAACTTTTCAAAATGATCTATGATATGTAGACAACCTCCTACAAATATTCTCTCCTTGAGATCCACATGGATGGGAAGAAGAGGATCCATCACCAGGAGTCTGTTATTAATGATTCAAACCCTCTTGGAAATTAACTAATTACTTGTAAATAAAAGGAAATTGATTTCTACTCTACTTGATTTGATGTAACAATGATAAATTGCAGATAATGAAGGAAATCAAACAACATAATCCAACCTAGAATTCACATAACATAGGTAAATCAACTTGTGTGATGACTTGTCCCCTCAGTTTATGCATTTCTTTCTCTTTGTGTCCATATGAGTCCAAGGAATTGGGAATGTAGAGGTAGCAGTAGGAGAAATCACTTGAGTAATGGCACCTTGAAGGCAATCTGGTTACAATGTAGGTGGAACAGAGATAGCACAAGTGAATAGATCTTGGCTATGTAATTTCCAGCATGATTATGGAAGTAATACTATGCAAGATACACAAAATTCTCAGGCCATTTACTTGAATACATGCATACAATATAAAGGAATTGGATAGGATGTGACTTCATGCATAAGGTATCCTTGGAGTGCCAAATCATTAGGTGAAGAGGTAGTTTAAAATAATTAAATCTATTTTAAAATAGAAGAGGGAAGGAATACCATGCAATCAAGACTATTTTAGGAAATTTGGTTCAAAAACGCACCCTAGAAGTCAAGTTAAGTGAAATAACGCATGTTAAAATCACACATGAAGAGTTCTGGAAAAATCACACAGGACCGTCGCTCTACCTGGGTGGCGGTTTCATAATTGCCGCCTAAGCAGGGTGGCGGTCTTGACACTAAAGACCAAAACATTCACAAAAATGAGCGGGAAGCTGGAAGAAAGCATGGAAAAACCAAATAAGGATGTATAGGCTAAAAATATGTATTACGAATGAGTTTAGGAATTCAAACACCTTATAAAAGGACTTGAATCATCATTGGGGACTTTTGTAACCATTTTCTGACAATGTAACACATGCAATTTTTGGTGCGTATAGTATCCTAGCATAGTATGTATAATGTAGGGATGGAATGTAAAACTAGACTCAAATGTAATGATGAATAGTGTAGTATGTGTATGTATGATATGAAAATTCATTGCGTATAGTGGGATGAAATACATAGATATGGGAAGGAATGTAGTGTGTAGATGAGGACTAGTATAATGTAGAAATAAGTGTAGGATGCATGATACAGAATGTAGGATGAAACGAAAGATGTAGTCCCTATGGTGCAATGTGTAGGGTTCAGTGTAATGGTAATCCCTCAACAATCATGTGTGAGCCAGAGCACAAGATTATGTCATTGGGTAATGAGGGTGTTAGAACATGTAATGTGTATGTGTATGCAAAGTGTAACAATCCCATTTTAAGACTTTAGAAATAAGGGGAAAAAATTATACATAATGTTCTTTGTTCTAAATTAACATAATTTAGAACACACATTCCAATGCCAATCCATCTTATAACATAAAACCATATGTAGTTGTAAATGACTCGATGAACACTGATCTCTCATTTCATGACTCGGTATTAAACCGATCTCTCAATGTTAACTTAGTAATGTGTATACAATGTATACTTGGTTCCTTTACCTTTTTAGGGTACCCAAGTGTTCTGCTTAAGATTCCTATCTGAATATTTGTTACCGATATTCATCTGAAATCACTTCTTAAACTAGGTGACATAGGACAACATGCAATCAATAGCTTGCGATACTTTGGCCAAAGTTTTTAAACATGTTTATCATGTTTACATTCCTTGATGGCATACTTATAAAATGAATTAAGTCCCTCACCACACTTTTTCTATTATCTAGAGTGGTCTTTCCTAACTCCTTTCAGTCCAATCTGATTCAAGATTTCATACTAGACAAGGGCAGCAACATGCACTAGTGTGGAATACTACTCATGGTGACTAAGGGTACATAGACATACTCAATCAATGTAAGTTGATTGGGTGTGTCTAGTTATCCTAAGTCAACAAGAGTTGACCTCGACACTAGATCATGTTCATTATCCCTGTATAGGATAGAACTGTGATCCAGTCTTACTTTTATGTCAATCAAGTTAAATAAATAGAGTGGGGTGTTGAGACATATCAACTACATCATAGTATCCTATAATGACCCCCATCATTACAAAGGTACTATACTGCAGTTGATGTGTACCAACATCCAACTGAGTTTCTCAACTGGACTAACACACCTTAGATTAAAAGTTTAATAACTTATTAATCACTTCATTAAAGATTAATTACAACAATGCCTAAAGATTCAACTAGGTCATTTAACCTATAAGGTTGCAAGTTGAAGTTACATGTGAGGTAGGCATGTAGGTAAAATATGCTTCCTAACCACTCAGTTACATGTTTAAGTTTATCATTAAACGAAACAACTTGCATCATGTACTGTCATAATAGATCTTATAGGTAAGAAAATGTGTTAATTAGTTCCTTACTTATTTCAGCCCTTAGCTTAAATAAGTTCCACATAATTCTTTTTATTTTAGACTTCATGGAGATGAAGTCTAAATTACATTTAAATCCTTTCAAAACATTCTAGTTTATGATTAAGGAAATCTTCCTAAAGAAGTACATGCAGCCATTTACTTACAACATTCCTAATTTCATGGGAATTATATTTTTTCCCTATATTATGGGCTAATGCCCATTTATAAAATAGATTACATATGTTTAAATACATCAAGAATTCATACACATACATCCATATAATTCAAACATAGTCCCTTTTGTATTGATTGAGGATCTACTTATGAGTGTCAACTTTATAAGTTGCATCTCTAATTGAGAAAATAAACCAACTAACATTTCAGATTCCCCTCAACCATTCCATAACATTTAAGTATATAAACTACCCTCCTTCATTAGGATAATACTTAACAATACATCCCAATTCATGACAAGAAAGTATTACAATAAAGTATTATTTAGCAATCATCACATATTTTATTCATCAAGAAGGAGTGATACATTCACTGAATCCAAAAGTATTTCAGAGATTACAAAGTGTCAAAACAACAGTACAAAACTAATTTTATTACAACTTTCATTTCTGACAAGTACATCTCAAGTAATGAAGCCACATATCATCATAATAAAGATGCAATTTCTTTAGTAAAACAGATGTAACTTCTTATATGTCTTTCTCCTTTCATCTTTTATGAAATCCATCTACAAAATTGTTAGCATGGGTTAGTTCATTTGAACTGAGCATGATAAACACTATAACATTAAAACGTTGTGCTTTTAACTAACTGTTTCATAAAAAGAACCCTGTTGTTTATGAAACAGTTTTGAAAACACAACAATAAAAATAGAAAGATTTTTCCATAAAAGAATACAATCCAAGAAGAATAGAGAGAATATTTAAGGTTCTATAAGTAGGGTTAATCAATCAACTTAGCAACCTTATCTTTTCATCATAAAACTCTTTTCAACATACAGAAAATAAAATAACAGAGTTAAAGAAGAAGAATTATCATTTCATCTTAACTTTACCTTCTCATTCATGTAACCAAATTAAGCATTCCTTCAATCAGCTAGATCTAATTTTCAAGAAGTAAATCAAGATACATAAAACTATTTCATAGAATAAATACACCGTTCGTACAATAATGAGTATTGTATTTCAGCTATATACCATACTATCTCCAACTCATCCTATAGCCTAAGAAGTGCATTTATCATAAATAAGTCCATTCCAACAGGTAAGGATAACTTAAACATTATCAGCAATCAAAGTAATTTTGGGTGAAACATCCTATAAGTCCTAAGTTCTCTTTTTTTGGAATTCAGTTCAAGATGGTAGTCAAGAAACAACATCCTACAGACCTTATCCACCATATTTTGATTTCTCTTACCATTCCAAAGAAACAAGCTAACATTCAGGATCACTCACAAGTTTACTCAAATTGTTATTATTCCAGAAAGGATCAGATTAGTTAAAGTTCAGAACTTACACAAGGCTCAATACTTTCTCATAGGCATATCATAAACTCTGATTTCATTTCTTTAAGGTCAATAATACACTAAGACCTATCACAAGGTTAAAAAGTGATATAAGCTAAAACATACCAAAGAAGGAACAACAACGATACCCTAGAAGAACAAATTCCCCAACCTAAGATTGAAGAGGAAATGAGTGAGATTGCAGTCTCCTCATCTATCCAGACTCACCTGAAGAAGAGTTAACATTTCTTTATGTAAAGAATAATGAAAATACAAAGAACATATTTCCGTATGAATGATGCACATCAAGTGTTGAAACACTTAAGGAAAGATCACTTATGATCAACAATATCTTAATAGAGATTCACCGTAGTCCAGAATTGGATGAATATAAAAGAACCAAGAAAAGGAAGGTAAATCAAAACATCCAACCTTTACCTTTCATCTTTTCAAGAAAGACAATTCCTAAAGCATGATTCTATCAAAAGATTAATGAATCGATTCATTTCCTAAAATCCCAGTGAAGGAAGGAAAAATAGAACAACAGGTCTAATCCAAAACAGACCTCCAATGAACTCAAAACCATTTAACAAGAAGGAAGATAAGCATTCAAGCATCCTCAAAAATAAGAGTTAAACATTCATCAACAATTCAGAAAATCTACCTCAGATCAAAAGATCTGTTACCGAGCTCAAAAATCCCAAAGTGGGTTTAAGAGAACATGAAAAATATACAAAAGGACAAAAACAAATTTTTCAGATATACACAACCTATATACTTTCAACGAAATGAGCAATTACAACAATACGATACCCAAAATGGTTTTTCAGATTTAAACATGAAGTGGGTATTCCTCTATTAACCTACAATCTCAAAGCAAGTTGAAACAGAATAATGGTTCCCATTGTCATTACCAAACAACTAGACTCAAACATAAAACATGTTATACTTCCCAAAATGATGGTGTATTGTCTACATAAAGAATCCTTCAAAATTCATTTAATGACAACAGAAAGAGGACATACAAGTTGAAATCTAAGGATTTCTACATAGCCATACTAATGTTCATAACATGCAACTCTTAGCATAAGTTTTTCCTCAATCAAGAACAAAATGATGGTCTTCAAAGTCTGAAACAACAAGGAAATCAAATGCAAACACCAGAACAACAAGGTCCCAAATAACAATTTTGATATCTAACAAGTTTCATATATCTAAGTCTTCCAACAATGATAATAAGGAAAACATTCAAGCAAGAATCTTCAGATTCTATCAAACCAAAACACATACATTGCAAAAATACCCTGCAGTCAAAAGATCTCTTAACTAAGAAAACACAGTTTCAAGCCACTTGCTATAAGGATTCGAGCAAAAGAAAGATTACCTAGAAGTATGAAAATGATACTCCTAGATCTCATTTTCCAACTATCATACCAAAATCAATAATGTCCAAAGCAACAAAACAAAAACACCATTGAAGCAAAAACTTAAACGATCAAAGAATCAAAACCAGAATATTTCCATAAAGAGCAGAGTTGTTTTTATGAAGCATTTAAGTAAAAGCAAAAGACTTAATGGATAGGGCCTATCATGCTCTGATAGAGCTCCTGTCTTCACTTTTTCATAGAAAATCACCAAGCAGAGCTTCAATTCTTTCCCTAGAAACCAACAAACCCTCAAAACCTTCTTCTTCTTCTTCTTCTTATAGTTTTCATAGTGCTAACTTTATCATTCCCAATACAAGGCCATTCAAGGATTTGAACTGAGGTTCGAAGAGAAAAAATCCACATGCAAAGCTAAAGCTTGAAAAAGACCAAATGACCAAAACAAAACCAAAACCCCTCTTCTTTCCCTCTTTCTCCTTCCTAGGTGGTTTTCACCATTTCCAAAAATATTAAATGTAAAATAGGACTGATAGTCCTTCCACTTCTCCCACCACCACCAACTTGTATGTGGAAATATATCCAAATTCAAAAATGCATGCAACTAAAACTTTGGCGGAGGTGCCAACTCACCCTCCTTTTCATATTTCATGCATTCTGCCAATTTTAGCAAGATATAAGTTTTTAATGTCCATTAATGCCTCATAAACACCTAGAAGATGGTGTCACCAACTTTCCCCTTTGCATGTTGTCCCATAGATCCCTTTTAGGTTAGCCAACATTAGTTTAGGAACATTAGTTTAGGTCCTATAGGTCCTTAGGTCTAAGTCTAAAGTTTTAGTCTTAGGTCCTTTAGTTATTAACATCCCTCATTAACAAAAGAACATAGTAACTTAGGATAGGTTACAACTTTAGGATAGAGTTACAAATTTAAGGAACATAGTTTAATTAGGTTACTTAGTCTATAGAAAGAATTGCATCCCAACTTATCAAAGAAGAACCAGATTACTATCCAAGTTCAAATACATGAAGTAGGGAGCCATGGAGATCACTCGTGACTTCAAGACATTCAGAGTTCTGAGATCCTTTGACCTGTCCAGCTTGGTCAATATGACCACAAGGTCATGAATTAGAAGCATACCTTGGATCAATGAAATTGATCCAAGGTAATGTTGTTCTGCATAACCAAAAATTATGAAAACTGAAGCACAATTTCAAGTGCAACAAAGACTCAAGGATTAATTAATTGAATCAATTTCTCATTTCCCAAGCAGTGAATTATTCAGCATAAGAAGAGATGAATTACTTCATTTTCTATTCAACATAAACATGGTAGAATTGTACTTATTTAAACAGCAGATAACATATTATCTACAGACAAACATGATTTCATAGATCATAAGAGCACACCGTCTTAAGACAAGAATCACATGTCAACATTCACAACTTCCAAAAACAAAAGTCATCATAGATATCAGCCATGTTAGAGGTGTTACATACCTCCCTCCTAAAAAGTATCATCATCCCAATGATTAACTTAGTCCAATTCTCAAACAAGAAAAATAATCCTAATTATAGTTCTTTCATCCATAAGTTCACAAACAGAAACCAGATTTGATAATTTTCCAATTTTCATAAATTATATACAACATTAAATTATCCATTTTCCAGTACTAATGAATATAATACCTACCCAAAACTGGCAGATTTATTGATAAGTTAAAAATCAAAGTCTTTATTTGTTATCAATCAACAAAATTAAATTATGTTCAAATAAATGAGGAAAAACAATTTTCATATCCTCAAGGTTTTCCCATGTTGCACTTTCTTCATTAAACTGGTCCCACTGAACCTTACATTGACTAATTTCATGATTTCTCAAGTGCAACTGGTGAAGTTTCCATCACTCTAATGGGTTCAACCATGATTATTCCTAGGTCTTGGACCTATAAGGAATCCCAATTTAACACATGTGATAAATCGTGAAATGTATTTCTTAAGAAAATAAATATGGAAAACATCATGCATTCATGACAAAGTAAGGTGGTAATGCTAAATGATAAGCTACATGATTGATTACTTCAACAATTTGAAAGGGTCCCACATAATGAGGTGATAACTTGGCTGCCTTGCCAAAGGTTATAGAACTCTTTTTCGGCTTAACCCGTAAAAAGACCTTTTCACCAAGTTCAAATTTCTTATCAACCCTTTTCAAATCTGCATAAATTTTTTTCCTATCTGTTACTTCTTTTAAATGTTCACGAATCATTTTAACTTGTTGTTCCATTTCAGTAAGGATTTTAGGTCCAATTACCTCTCTATCCTCAATGCTATCCCAACTAACCGGGGTTCTGCATTTCCTTCCATACAACGCTTTGAAAGGTGCCATTTTCAAAGAGGCATGATATGTATTATTATAAGAAAATTCAACTAAAGGAAGGTATTCTTCCCATTTGTACTTCTGATCCATACAGTACATTCATAACATATCTTCCAAAACTTGATTAACTCTTTCAGTTTGACCATTTATTTCTGGATGGTATGCGAAACTAAAATTCAGTTTAGTTCCTAAGGTTGCATTAAGCATTTTCCAAAATCAAGATGTCATTCTAGGGTCTCTATCTGATATAATCAATTTTGGTACTCCATGTAATCTGAAAATTTCATGCACAAATATTTTTGCTAAAATAGGTGAATCATCCTTAAGATTACCAATAATAAAATGTGCTACTTTTGTCAGTTTATCAACAACTAAAATAACATCATGTTTATTTCTTGACATTGGCAGCCCTTGAATCAAAATCCATGCTAATTACCTGCCATTTATATTGTGGTATGCTATGAGGATACAATAAACTAGCTGGGTGTATATGCTCAGCTTTAACACACTGACATTCCAAGCAGTGTGTCACAAAATCAGTTATGTCTTTCTTCATCCCTTTCCAAAAATATTGTTGTTTTACATCAACAAGCATTTTTGTAATACTGGGATGTCCTGAGTAAGGTGAATTATGAAATTCCTCCATTAAATTTTTCCTTAACTCATTTATCAAAGGTACATACACCCACTTATCATATCTCAAAATTCCTTCATTATCAAAGTGAAAATATTTATACCTCACGTCATTTGGATCTGCAACAAGTGTTGTTTTTACCTGTTGAAAGTAAGAATCATATTCCATGATACTTTTTACCTCATCCTTAAACTGAGTTCTCAAAGTTATAAGTGCAGAAATATGTTTCCTATGACTTAGTGCATCTGTCACTCTGTTTTGTTTTCCTTTTATGTAACTAATGTCAAAATCATATTGTGACAAAAACTCTAACCATCTTTGTTGTCTTACATTCATATTTGGCTGAGTGAAAATATACTTCAGCCCAAGATGATCAGTCTTTAATTCAAAAGGTATTCCTAAAAGATAATGTCTCCATACTTGAAGTGCATGAACTATGACAACAAGCTCTAGGTCATGGGGAGCATAATTCAACTCATGTAACTTGATTTTTCTTCTCTCATATGCTATAACATGTTCATTTTGCAACATAATACCTTTGATTCCTTCTCTGGAAGCATCTGTAACTACCATAAAGTTTCCATTTGGATCAGGTACAACCAAAATAGGTGCAGATGTTAATTGATCCTTAAGATTTTTAAATGTTGATTCACATTTTTCACTCCACACAAATTTCTTATCTTTCTTTTGTAATGAAGTTATCGGTGTAGAAAATTTTGAAAAATCCTTTACAAACTTCCTATAGTAACCAACAAGACCTGTGAAGCTTTGGAATTCATGTACATTCTTAGGTACAGGCCACTCAATTATTGCAACAATCTTTGATGGATCAACTGGTTATTCCATATTTACTTATGACATGTCCTAGATAGTGCACTTTTGCTTCATAAAAAGAACATTTTGACAACTTACCAAACAATATTATTTTTCTCAAGATTTCAAGTACTATTTTCAAATGCTCATGATGATCATCAATTCTTTTAGAATAGATAAGAATATCATCCAAGAATACAAGTACAAACTTGTCCAGGTATTCTTGAAATATATTATTCATTAAATTCATAAAATTTACAGGTGCATTTGTCAAACCAAAAGGTAAAACTGTAAATTCATAATGCTCGTACCTTGTCCTAAAGGTTGTTTTATGAATATATTTGTCTTTGATTCTTAACTGATGATACCTAGAATGAAGATCTATCTTAGAATATACTAATGCACCACATATTTGATCAAACAGATCATCAATTCTAGGAAGTGGATATCTACTTTTTATTGTTTCTTTGTTTAACATCCTATAATCAATACACAATCTAAGTGTTCCATCCTTCTTTTTCACAAAAATTACTGAGTGCTCCCCAAGGTGAAACACTTAGTCTTATCAAACCTTTAGACAATAGTTCTTGTAACTGTGCCTTAAGCTCTACCAATTCAATGGTAGTAATATCGATATGGTGCCTTGGAAATAGGCTCAGTTCCTTGGTTTGATCTCAATCATGAAGTCAAACTCTTGTTTGGTCAGAAGACCGGGTAGTTCTTTCGGAAACACATCACTGAAATCTCTTAACAACGGATATTTTTCAAATAAATCATCATCTCCTTTAGCTATTTTAGAATTTTTTACTGCAAACAAAGTGTAGCCTTTGTTTTTGGCTTTTTTAAGCTGCATAGATGACAATTTCCTAACTAAAATATCTCATTTTATCCCTTGGATGTCTGTTGTTTTCTGCAGATCATCAAGAAAACTAATGTGTTTTTCAAAATAATCTACTTTTGCCTTATATTCACAAGAAATTTAACACCTATAATGACATCATAATACCCTAAAGGATAAACATAAATATTAATTTGTAAGTTGTACAGGCCCATAGCATAATCCTCATCAGTGAATGGGGGAATTGGCAATCGTGTGCATACCAATGAGTAAGGCTGTGAGAATAAACTAGGAAATATCTATTACAAATGATAACATATCGTAAGGGCATAGGAAAGGATATGTTTGTATGATGTGGATTTAGGGTGCCTCCAATATAGTCTAGCCAGGATTTTCCTATTGTAAGTGGCAAATTAGTAGGAGCAAGTATAAAGAAGACATCAAGATGAAATACATGAAGGCCATAAATTGTTGTGACATAGAATAACCCATGATATATATGAGGATGGTATGGTGGTAGAATAATATCAGTAACAAAAAAATATAAGTGAGCTAATCTGTCATATGCACAAATAGTTTCAGGTGAAGTAGGATCGTATGGAATGTGCTCCCTGTACAAGCCTTGTATGAAAAGTTTACATGTAAAGGGTGTATGAGTTGATGATGAAGATGAAGATGAGATGATATTGTTCATGGAGGGAAAAAGTGGTTGATATGGAATAATATATGTAGTAGGAGGTGATGTAGAAGGAAAAACATCAAGTAAACAAATAGTACCCTCAAGCAGTGGTAAATGAGATGGATCATCCATAGGATGAGGCTCATTTGTAGTATCAATGCGAGGGATAGGAAGACCAGTGTTGGGGTTATGAAAATAATATTATAATGGATCGTGATATCGAAATATAGTATACTCGACACGTTCATGTAAGAACTTAACACAACGGTGGACCATAGAAGCAACAGATTGCATGGCATGAAGCCATGGCCTTCCTATCAAAAAATTATATGAGATGGGAAAATCAATGATAAATGAAATGGTAAGGAGAGTCTTAGGACCAATAGTGAAAGGAAAGGTAATGTGGCCAAGACATAGATGAACAATACCATCATAAGCATGAAGTGAGAAGGAAGAAGGAATAATGTCACGAGAAGACAAACCTAAGGCCTATAGAAAGGACATAGGGCACACATTAAGGTCAGATCCATTATCAATAAGAGTACGCTTTATGATAACATTATAGATGTGATACATGATATAAAGTGGTGGGTCATTTCCAAAGGGGTGAGTGTCACTAGGAGGATTGGACTTGGATGAAATATGTTGTGAAAAGGCATCAATAAATGTGGTATACATGGAAGTCAAATGCATGTCAACAGAAACATTGGTAGTACCAGTTGAACATGATGAAGCAGATATTCATTGATGGAGATACTCATGATGGCTAAATGCAAATGTAAAAACCTATAAGGTGCTATGAAGAAACATGGTGTTCACCAAAATGATTAACTAAAAATTGAACTAAATGATGGGAATTATAGCCAATAGTTAATCTAAATAGGAGAACTAAAATGTTGTATAAATGGACTAAAAAAGTATGGAAATAATTGTAATTAATTATACTAAGTGAAATAATACCTTAAGTATGCAATGAAGTGATGAAGAATGACTTAGTTGATCAAAGAAGACTATTGCAGGTTTTTGTAGGTCTGATAATAAAATCTGGAAGTAATAATGACAACTCAGAAGTCCTTCGGAGGTCAGATCTAGAGGATCTGAGCTATTTGGGGTGCCTAGGAAGGTACTAGGGCACTGCGGAGTGCCCTGGTCTACAGATTAGGTGCCTTGATCTCTGTAAATGCTCAGAATATGAATTTTATAGGGTTACAAGGTATCTTAAAATACTACCTATTTGTCACACTAGATTCACTAGGTTGTGTCGAATGTGTTGAATAATGAAACGACGACCTGTAAGAAAGAAGCAAACATCAAACCCTAATAAAAATAAAATATGTAGAATGAATGGGTTAGACTGACCTCAGTTACCACAACAACTGATCATTTCACTACATTTTGGATGCAAATGTAGTTCTGGTGTGTGTGTTCATGGCATGCCCTAAGTGAACTTGTGTCAGTTACACTTTGTGAAGTAGCGAGAAATAATAACTATAGAAAATGTAATAGCATGTGTGCATGGAATAGAATAGAATCCCTCCCCCTATGTTGTGTGTGTTGATGTAGATCTCTGAACCTTTATGCATGATGCTATGTGGATACAAGTGATGTAATGGATTCAACTCTAGATGGAGTGATAGTAGTATGTGACGCTAGGACCCTCATTATGGTCTTATAACTTTATATTTATAGGGTTATCTTTCTCTATTTTTTATTAACCCCGACATGGTGACAAGGAAAAATATAAGGATTAAAAATGGCTAGAAAGATCCCAAAAAGAAGAAGGAAAGTGGAACATGGATTGGGATGCCCTAGGTGGGATCAAGGTTCCCCAATATAGGCTTGGGTGCCCAGGTTTAGGCTTAAATTATGGGACAACTGCAAAATAGGTGGATATGTGGGAGGAAATGTGCGGAATGACAAAATAAAATATAAAATAAAGGTGCCCAAATGGTGGGATTAATTAGTACTTTATTCACTTAAGAAACCTCTAAATAGTAGTATAAGACCAGGCTAAATAATGCCTAAAGTGCATTATTTTATGTCTAAACAATTTTTCCCATGAGATATCTCAAAACTCTTTTTACTTTCTTGAGATGTGTTTCCCTTGGATCTTCCTAAAATCTCCTAGCTAAGCCCACTTATTACATGACATCAGTTCTTGATGTTTTGGAGTATAGTAGACTTCCTATCATACATTTGTACAGGGTTTTGTCTACTTTTGGTGAGTTTTCATCTTTACTCAGCTTTCATCACACTTCTATTGGTGTACCTATAGGGTTGAAATCTTTCATTCTAAACCTTTTCAACATTTATTTTATATATTTGGTTTGGGATATGAAAATACCTTGGTCTAACTGACTAATTTGTAGTCCCATAAATAATGAGATATCTCCAAGCATAGGCATTTCAAATTCTTCTTTCATCATATCTAGAAAATTCATGATGTCATCTTATCATGGTCTTCACCAAATATGATATCATCTACATACACAATGACAATTAACAAGATGGTCTCCTTCTTCCTTGATGTAGAGATTGTTGTCCGCAACACCTTTTATGAAACCTTGCTCAGTGAGGTATTTTTCTAGCCTACTGTACCAAGCTCTGGGATGCTTGCTTTAATCCATAGAGAAACTTTCTTCAACCTGCACACATAGTCTTTATCATTCAGTTAGTGAAAATCCATCAGGTTGTTCAATGTATACCTCTTCATTTAGGAAAGCCATTTAGGAAGGATGATTTCACATCCATCTGGTAAACAATCTGATCTTTCTTGTGATGCTGCATAAGCTAGAAACATGGTCTTATTGCTTCCATTCTTGCCACCAGTGTACAAATGTCTCATTAAAGTCAATTCCTTCCATCTTGCGTAATATCATTTGCACACTGGCCTTGCATTGTTTCTTGTCACTTCTCCTTTCTCATGCAATTTGTTTCTGAATACCCATTTGGTTCCAATCAAATTCTTGTTATGTAGGTCTAGGTACTAGTTCCCATGTCTCATTATTTTCAATCTGATCCAACTCTATGCATTCATGGCATCTGCCTAATGATGATCTTTGCATTAATTCTATGCAATGCTCCTAGGTTCTATAATTGACAGTAGTGCCATGTCTTCATGGTTGTGTTGCTCTCTCAGCATTTTTCTTGTGAGAATGTCCACCATCTCTGTTTCAAATGATCTTACTATGCAGAGATGGTCCATCTTGAACTTGTCCTAGAAGGTGCCTTAGTGTTCTGGTCCTTTCTTCCTCTTCATTTGCTTCTTCACGTAGATTCTCAATTTCTTCATCATCTTCTTGTTCTTCATGACTGCTCTAATGTTGAGTGTTGGACTTGGGAGATTCATCCACCTTTACGTTTTTTCTTTCAATGATTTTTTGTAACCTCTTATTATAGCATCTATAAGCCACATTGACTGCTGAGTAACCCAAAAATATGCCTTCATCACATATGGAATCAAATTTTCCTAGATTATCTTCATCTCTTTTGATGTAATAATTGCTACCAAAAACTCTTAGGTGTTTCATATTTTTAGTCATGTTCTTCAACAGTTCATAATGTGTTTTGTCACTGTTTAACCTCAATCGTGCTTTGTTTAAGATGTAGACAATTGTGTATACTGCTTCACTCCAATATCTATCTGGTAGATTAGATTCAATCAATATAGTTCTTACCATTTCTTGTACAATCATGTTCTTTCTTTCAACTACTCCATTTTGTTACGGTGTCCTGACAGATGAGAATTGTCTTCTAATTCCATGTTCTTCAAAAAATTCATCAAACTCATTTTACCAAAACTCTTCGCCTCTATCTGATCTTAAACATTTGATATTTTTATTATTTTCATTTTCCACTAGTGCTTTGAATTTCTTAAATTTGTTTAAGGCTTCTGATTTTTGTTTCAAGCAGGCTACCCATGTCATTATGGTGTAATCATCTATTAGCAACATGAAATACACATCACCTTGTATACTTTCTCTTCTTGCAAACCCACAAAGATCTATATGAATCAAATCTAGAGGTATGGTTGTAGAGTATTCCTTTGTTTTGAATGATCTTCTTGTTTTTTACAATGCAGGCATGCTTTGTAAAGTGTGTATGTTGGTTTTATGATGTTTGGCATATGCCACACATAACCTTTAGTACTTATTTTCACAAGATTTTCAAAACTCATGTGTCCCAATCTCCTATGCCACAACCATCTATCATCAATTTTACTTTTGAAGCATTTCTCTTTGTTTATTTCATTCAGAACATATAGATTATTTTTGGTCCACTTAGCCTTTGCAAATTTCTTCCATGTTTTGCAATTAATAATATCATATCCTTTGTCATGGAATATCACATTGTATCATTTCTTGCACATTTGAATCACACTTAACAAATTTGTTTGAGGCCTTCAACATACAGAAAATTTTCAGTAATTGTTTTTCCATTGTCTAGACTAAAAGTCCCCTTTCCAATATTTGAGAAGTTGTTATCACCAAATCTAACAACCCCATATTCACTATTTTTTAGGGATATGAATTTACTTTTTTCACCTGTCATATGACTGGATCATCCATTATCTAAGTACTAGATCTTATTTTCATTTTATACATGAAACATAGTTTGCACAAATGAGAAAGACTCATTTTTTTGTTGGATTATTACTTTATAATATACATCCATTTCTATTTAGGAGGTTCGTGTTTACTTGTTGAAACTTCATGAATTTTCTCGTGATAGTTATAGTGAGCATCATTGTAGCTCAGTCTGGTGTATGATGGGCTAAAGTTCCTTTTATAGCCTCTAGATATTTTTCTACATTTAGCAGCCTTGTGCCCAAACTAATTACATGAATAATAATAACCATAGAAATAATGGGTGTACCTCATTGCATAATTGATTATGGGAGGACTTTTCTTTCTTTCGACAATTCTGAAGACTTCGTTGTTTCTAGTAGAAAAGGTGTTTATTGTTGGTCTATTCTTGTTCTCCTTCTTATTTTATGATTCAACTTCTTTACTCTCTTCCTTGAAACAAATTCCATATTTATCATGTGTACCATGTTGACCGCTAAGTATATCAGTCAAGACATTATAACCTTTCTCTATTTTTTCATACATTACCAACTTGTTGCTCATTTGTTTCATATTAGTCTTTACTGTCTCTAGTTCTGAGTTTAGACTTATTCATTCGTTCTCCTTTGATTTGTAAGATTGAGAAATATTTTCTAGCTGAGTCTCAATCTCTTTGAATTCATTTAGCCACTTCTTCTTCTCTTCGAGATTGTCATTTCTCTCAAATTCATGGGGATTTGTCTCTTCATAATCCTTTAATGTTTATCTCAGCTTCTGATTCCTTTCTTCTACACAACTTCAGTTCTTCAAGGGCACATACTAATTCATGCTTCAAGATTTACTTCAGCTTCTTCTTCATCAGAGTCTTCATACATTAACTGCATGTATCTTCCCTTTGGAGCTGACTTTCTTCAGTTGCATCCATGGCCATAAATAAACATTCATGATTGATCTACATCATCCTTCATTCTCATAACTTCGTCTGGGTTATCTAGAATCAAAATCACTTGATTCTTCCTCTTTGAGTAGAAGTTTCTTATTGTCCTTGAAGATACTTCTTAGTGTACCATCTTTCCTTTGTGTAACTCATAGTCTCTTTCTTGCTATGTTTTTATGATTGTCCTCTTCATGTTCAAGAATGATTATATTTATTATTGTTTGGGATATTTAACTAGCAAAATGACCTACTTGTCCACATGCGAAACACTTGAAAGGGAAGTTTTCCTTTGTACTTACCTGAGCCTCTTTTTATTCTTCTCACGAACATTGTTTTAATCTTTTCATCATCCAACTTCACCTCCTGAGGCTGATTCTTCTTCTTCTTCTTTCTTGGACTGAGATTTCTTTCTTGGACTTTGAATGCTATCTTCTTTCTTGGAAGTCTTGGATCTAATAGTCCTCATCATTGTATGCTGACAGTAGTGCTCTGCAGTTCATCCATCATGTCAGAGTCTTCATGTCTTTGGCTTCTTCCATAGCTAAAACCTTCGCATCATATTTGGTAGTCAGAGATCTCAGAATTTTTTGGACTATAGCAGATTCTTCTAATTTTTCACATAGGCCTCTGATTATATTAATCACTTCATCTTCCCTTTGTATATAAGTTGCAATAGTCTCATCTTATTTCATCTTTAAGCTCTAAAATTTGGCCCTGTAGGTCTATTTTTTAGCTAGTTTTACCTTTTCAATAGAAATACAATTATCCTCTCCCTATCATGGACCAAATTTTGTAAGTAGTCACTGGATCTGAAATGATTTTATTGCTTGATGGATTCTTAGGGTATAAAAAAATCAAAGTGGCAAAAGAAGATCGCACCAAGACAGCCTTCATAATGCCTTGGGGCACTTTTTCCTATAATAGAATACCCTTTGGCCTAATCAATGAGGGTACTACATTTCAAAGAGAAATGGATTTGGCATTCAAAGATATAAAACATTGAATTTTCATATATCTTGATGATCTCGTGGTGTTTTTCAAATAATAGGGGAGATCATATTCATCACTTAGAACAAGTACTTACAATGTGTAGAAAACATGGCATATCACTAAATGCAAAAAAGTGTATTTTTTGAGTCATGGAAGGAAAGTTACTAGGGCACATTGTGAACAAACATGGATCTTACATTGACCATGAGAGAGTATGAGCCATTCAAGTGTTATCTCTTCCCACAAACAAGAAAGGATTTCATTCATTCTTTCGGAAAGGTGAATTTTCTTCATGTCGCTTGGTTCTGGAATTTGCTAAATTAACAGAGCACATCGCCACCATGATGAAACCATGGGAAAAATTCAAATGGAATAATGAAGGGAAAGAATTGTTTGAAGATATAAAAAAATCCATCGCCAAGGCTCCGAATCTTGTGTCTCCAGATTTTAAAAAACTAATTCATCATGTATTATTATGCATCAGAACATACCCTCTTTGTTGTTATTGTTTACAAAGAATGATGAAGGCATGGAAGCACTCATTGCTTTTATGAGTTATCCATTGAAAAATAATGAACTAAACTACAACCAATTGGAAAAGCATGTCTATGTAGTGGTTAAGGCTATAAAAAGTTTAAGATTTTACATCCTCAACTCTCATACGGTGGTGATGGTCCCTGGAAGTGCAATCAAGTCCAACTTAACATAGCATGATCCTGGAGATAAAATAAGAA
The DNA here is from genome assembly GCA_019776745.2 of Taxus chinensis. NCBI lineage: Eukaryota > Viridiplantae > Streptophyta > Pinopsida > Cupressales > Taxaceae > Taxus > Taxus chinensis. The sequence continues at coordinate 549,473,008 of CM034146.1, forward strand.
GTTGGATTGCAAAGACTCAAAAATATGACTTGGAGATTTGACCATCTAATATGGTAATGGGGAATGGTTTGTGTAGGTTGATTTCTAAAGATGAAACACTTAAAGCTCAGCACGGTGAATAAAATTGTTTCTTGCTCAACTTATTCCGAAAATAACCCACACGTTTTCTTTGTAACCACTACTGATGAGTGGTATGTTGATATTTCCTATTACTTAACTTATGGGGAATGACCTCCTCATCTTGATTACAATAAAATGAGAACACTCAAGATGAAGGCAACAAGGTTTGTAATCTGGAATCACGCACTTTATAAAAGAGGCCTGGATGGATGCTTCCTCAAGTGCGTAGATAAAGAGCAACAAGAAAAATTTCTTAAAGCATACCATGAACAAGCATGTGGTGGACACTTTTCAGAGATGGTCACCACACACAATATCCTCCAAGGAAGGTATTATTGGCCCACCCTCTTTACAAACACTAAATATTGGGTTTCCAAATTTGAAGCATTCCAACAATTCATTGGGAGACCACAACTTTTTGCACTACCTCTCAGGCCAGTTGTTATTAAAGAACCATTTCAGTAGTGGTAGCTAAACTTCATTGGCCTTCTAAATCCTCACTTAAGTGCAGGGCACACCTATGTGCTCATGGAGATAGATTACTTCACTAAGTGGGTGGAAGCCATTTCGGCCAAGCAAGTCAGTACCGAAACAATATGTAACTTCATCAAGGAGGAATATCATAGTACATTTTGGAATGCCACAGAATATTGTATCAAATAACACTACCTATTTCTCTTCAAGGGAGTTGACTGAGTTTTGTTATGGCTCAAAATATCTCTATCTCATTCATCTGATTACTATCCACAAGGGAATGGACAGACCGAATCAAGCAATTAGAACATTATGACCATTTTCTGTAAGCTTTTAGATGAGAACCAAAGGAATTGGTAAAAAAAATTGTATGATGCATTGTGAGTGGACATGATCGCTCCCAAGAAGAATAGGTATGTCACCATTCCAACTATTGTATGGAGTCAAAGAAAAAATTCCCCTCACAATTGAGATGCCAATTCTTAAGTTGCTACAGGGAATAGAAGATTGTCAGTATACGGATTCCATTGAAAAAAGGATCCTCTTTCTTGAGAAGATAGAATAAAATATACTCCAAGTGGTGTACCATATCAAAGAGCACCAGTTAAAAGTAAAGAAATTTTTTGATAAGAAGGAAAAAGCAACATAATTCAAAGTTGGAGATTTCATCCTGCTATGGGACAAGAGAAGGGAACCAAAAGGTAGCCATGGAAATTTTGATTCATTATGGCTTGAACCATTCCAGAGTCGTGAAGCTTGCGGTGAGAATAATTTTCTACTCTCATATTTGGATGGAACACCGATGGAATCACCTTATAGTGGGCAATACCTAAAATGGTATCATTAGTGAAAGTGGGATTTCCCCCAACTTGTACCATAGGTGATTTCTAGGTGTGTTTCCCCTTTTCGTTATGTGTCATGTGTTTCCTTTCTATTAGTTTTTTTTTTTTTTTTGTGTCCTTCTTCCAATATTTTTTTCTAGAAGTTATACATGACTCTGCAAGGCCCAATGGATAAGGCACTGGTCAATGAATTATATGGTCTAAGATTGAGATTATAGATTCCCATGTCATGTCTTTGCTGCACTCAGTCCATTCCATGTCCCCAAGCTAGATCCAGCTATTGTCGTACAAATGTGCAATAGGGAAATTGGAAGTTTCTAAACACGAAAATTATACCCCTGTGCTGAAATTTTCATGTTTTATCATTCCTAGGCACCCCAAGTAAAATCCATCAGTCTGGTCACCCCCTATTTGATCTCAAATTTTTCCCCTAGGTGATTTAGGAAATTCTATTCATTCCCCCTAGGTGATTGTAGTGAATTATGAAAAGATGCTATCTTCTGGCAGTATTGGGAAGGGCTATTGCTGGCCTTCCCAAGACCAGGTCAACCCCCTTGAAGTGGAACGGAAGGGAAAAATTAAACATGGAGGTGAATTAAATACTTAGAACATCATGGAAATGATTTTGGAAGTTTTGGGGAAGTTTTGAAAGACTTGGAACAGTCTGAGTAAAAAACAGGGTTCACAAGCCTAGGCAGTACACTAGCCTAAAAAAACTACTGGGCTTCAGAAGAATATTTTGGAAGCTCTAGATGGAGTTATAAGTAAAAAAAATATCTCTGGAAATAGGATTCCAATACCTACATGATGGTGGAATCATAGTTTTCACAACACCTTAGCACATAGGATTTACAGGTAGTTTTTCTTAGGCACAAGTGGAGTCCCAAATCACAAATCAACTTTTCTAGGGATCATATGGTTATATAAAGACATGATACCCCCACCATTGAATTAAAAATTTCATTTATAGTTAGGATAATATAAAATTTCACCAATAAATTCCACCGGGAGCTCAAGTTATCATCATCCCAAGTTGCCCTCTCAAAGGTAGCTCAAGAGTTAGTCAATTTTCGGGAGGACACATGTCAGCACCAAAATTCTGGTGGGATTTCATGTCCCTAACATCCCAGAGGTTAGGTAAACCAACCTTGGAAAAATTTTCCCCACCCCCATGTGACCTGCGGGACCCTCACATGACCTTTAAATTTGACAGTTCATCCCCCAGGTGCAGTTTTGGAGCATCCATTCCCTGTTGTCATATCAAGCGAGGACATGTGTCAGCTCCAGGACCACCACATGTGTCAGCCTCAGGAGCACCATGTAAATTAATTTCCATGAGGTCAGGGACATAAAACATGGAAAAAGTATCCCATCCCCTATGGGGAGTCTTTTGGTGACCCATGTGACTAACTTTCAGCCCCCAGTGCTTTAAAACAGCTTTTCTCACCTTCATTCCCTATCGTCGGATCGCAACCACATGTCGTCCTCTTGACCACCATGGAATTTGATGTCCCTCACATCCCCAAGGTTAGGGAAATAAAGTAATGAAAAATTCACCCAAGCTTCTCCTTCCATGATTTCAAAAATTCAAAAAATCTAACTGTCACTTCAGTGCTTCCAGCTGTTTCCACTCCTGTGCACAAATTTTCTCCATTCTTCCTCTACAACTTCTCACCACTATTCCTTAATTGCTGAAAATCAAACCAGACCTGCCAAAAAGGTACTTCCCTTCACTCCATGAAATCACACAATTCCTAGAAGGAAAATTGGAGCAAACACAGAAGGAGAAGCACAGAGAGAAGAAGGATAAAATAGAAAAAACTCCATGGCCATGAAACAAGAATTTGAAGAAATATCTCAAACGGATGCATGAAACAACAAGATTTATTTATTTTTTCATTCCTCTACCCAATTCCATCAATAATACACCTTCAAACTCTCTTTCCATGTAACAAAACATCTACAATGAAGAAATCCCACTTCTGGCTCAACGAATAAAAAATCTAATTCCCATCAAATCGTTGGGTAAAATGAAGTAGAATTGCATGTAGAGCATCAGAAAAAAAAAACACATATAAAATATATAATTTTATTTGCAAATGGAGGATAAAACCAAACCTATAATTTTGAGGTCCATTAATGGCTGCCACATCCAGAAGCACTACCAGGTCTAAAAATTAAAAGTTTAAAATCGCCTAGAGTTTTGAGTGGGTAGAGCCAAAATTTCAGAGGGAAGATATTGGGAAAAACCCCATATCAAAAAAATTCATTACACATCAATCTTACTTCTAGAAGCCAAATTTCTAAAAAGAACAAGTCTACTACATAAGGATTTCTATTTCGGGAAAGTCATCAACAGAAGAACCTACGAAGGAGACGGAAGACATTGGACCTGCACTACAATTGAGAATTCACCAGAACAAATTTTTTTGGAACTTATTAAAAATAGTAAGTGGGCCCGCGAGCACATGCTAAAAATAGAAAAATTGATCCAGGATGAATGAGAAATGTGGAGAAAAGAGGAAAACATAGCCGCAACATCCAGTTGAAGATCGGGGACTTGATTTTTTACACTTACTAAAAATAGTAAGTTGTTCTTTCTGGGAAAAACATGAATTCTAAGTGCACAGGTCAGAATCTGACATAACCCTTTTCCTACAAGTATGACATGGAAGACAACAATGTCTTGCACATGCATCTGAACAACCTTAAGACTCACATGGCCTCCAAGGACCAAAGGAGGATTGAAGACCAGATATTCACAAGTGGCTTGTTCACCACTACAGGACACCCAATGTCTGTGCAGAGTCTCGAGTTAGCCCTAGTATGCTCTTTCCACTACGATCCCAAGACAAGAACCATCTGAATTGAAAATGGTACAATAATGAAGATCATTAGCCCTAGGACCATTTCACTCTCTCTGTAGATACCAACATCCCCCAGCATGGTCATCATCTCAAAGGAAAAGGTTGTGCATGATTGGGAAACAATGGATTCATATGTCCAAGGAGTAATGCTCAGATCATGGTTAAAAATAGGAAGAAATCCCTACAGGATGCCCAAGAATCTTCCAAGGTGTGAGTTCCAAGAAGGGTATTCTGATGTCATCACTCTCCTCAGTAGAGTTATGGGAAAAGCAAGCATGAGAGACTTCTAGGACTGGATGGGCCTTTTCATCCTAACATTGACAGAAGGAAAGTAGAGAATTTCCTGGGGGCAGATCATTAGTGACAATATCCATCTACAATTGCTCCAAGTTCCCATGACAAATAAGTTCCACATGACTTCTTACCTAGTCTATCTCCTTACAAGCTCAAGATCATTGAAAGGATTCACTCTCACGAAGAACATTGTTTCCAAGGTACCTACATTTGAGAAACTTCCACAATTGGTAATGGAGGAGAGAAATAGGCATTTTTCTCATGTGAATGATGTATTCACTATGTACATGGTTCAAAACTTAGAAGGGGATCTCAAAGCTAGGATTTCACCAAAAGTGGCATCCTTGATTAAGGAATATGGCTCATACTTCATATAATTCTCAACCTTCTCCTACATACGAGTTGCTAGCTTCAACCAAGCTCCACTGAAACTGCCTAAGTACCTTAGCGACCAGATTGTATTGTTCAAACTCTATAGATAGATCACTCAAGTGAATACCAAGCTCAGAAGAAGGAGAAATAAATTTATTTCATTCCCTATATCTCTAGGGATGTTCACGTGCAAAATCTCAAACAATGAATCCCACCAGAGGCTGCTTTCGCACATCTGACTTTGCATTCCTACATCGTTAGGCCCAAATTTGACATCTGAGAAGATCCTGACTCATTCTATGTCCAAGAACTACAACATGAGTCACAAGTTGATGACTACTCATCCATTTTTATTGACAAGTTTGAAGTATGTGAAAAGGACCACATGAGGATGACAATCAGTGAGATGAAGAAATTCAAGTTCTCTTGGTATGAAGACATCTTGCTTGATGATGGGAGAAAGATGTATGATCCTGAGTATGTAGCAGTCAAGATGTCCCTAATGCCCTAAATCAATTGGCATTTTTCTGAATCATGAGATATACTGGAGAGGACTGAAAAGGTGGTGAGGAGAATGAGGAACTGGTTTGATAAGAAGAGGACTATGATCATCTAGTCACGATGAATTTCTCCAAGCCAAAAGAAAACTTCACATCATTCATCTTCAAAAGTGTTGGAGGTGACTCCCAGTTCTAAACACTCTGAAGTGAATTCAAAAAGGAAGGCCATTGAATTAGAAATTTCTCCCTATGAGAAGATACCTAAGAAAGTTAGGGTGGGATAAGGCTCATTAGTTTCATCACAGGAGGAAGATGTGATCTGAGTAATGTAAATAATAAATCCAACATCATATGCACAGGTGAATGAGGAGTATATGACTCATAATCCAGTCTTCAAACCACTACAAGAGGTCTTTCCTATTGTTGACACCAATGCCCCTCTCATTTAGGACTTGCCTCCTCCACTAGAACAAAGAATGGTTGGTGTACCCATCATTGAACCTGAATCCAGTGAGATGTTTCCGTGGATGTAGGAAATGGTCATCCTCGACACTTGCACTATGCAAAAAGTAGCAGCCCTCGATCTATCAGAGATTTTCTCATTGGCTAAAGGAAAAAGGTCAAGAAATATCACACAGAGAGTATAAAAATTCTATAGTGGGGAGATAGGTAATTAGTAAATCAAAGTATCTTAGCTAAAGTTAATCAAGCCATTGGATGAGATGACACCAGCCAACTACGAGATGAGCATGATCCAATTGGGAGCATCTAATCATGAGGGATATTTACACATATATCATCAATCTTCTGCTCACATAATGGTATGGAATAAAGAATATAAAGATACGATTGAGGCACTAGAGGAATCAAGTATGAATTCTTTCATCTTATGTGTGACACCTGGTGGAACCAAGCACTACAACACTTCCTATTGAGAAAGTGTCACCCATCTATAGCTTTGATCCAAATTCCATCAGAAGAACACATGAGATTCACGATGCAGGGGCAAGCAAACAATGAATGGATTGACTCAATATCTGAAAAAGGGAAGTTAGCACTCCAAGAGGCAGTCAATCTCTTTACATACATGTGTGCAACATCCAACAGAACACGAGAACTCAAAGAGGATGTGGAGAAAGAAAGAGATTACTAGGAACCTCTGGGACGAGTTGTGAGTGAGATGAGCAACACCCATCATCATGAGTTGATCGATAAGAAGGTTTTTGAAACTTGTATAGAAGACTTGACATGTGTATGGGCAAGGGCCTTGGAAATCAGATTTGAAGAAATCAATTGGGCTTTCACAGAGCTAGAGGAGAAAGAAGAACAAACATACAAATTGTAGGATAGTATAAATCGGAAAGTTCAGAAACTTTGAGTACCCGCAATGAGTGAACACACAACTGTTGATGAAGTGATCAGCCCTTTTGAGGAATATATCAAGAAAGGGGTGGAAAACCCATTTTCCTTCACTAAGGATACTCTCAACGTCTTCTCAGATATCCAAGCCTCTATTGCACTTATCATAGAAAAGCATTCATCGTGGTTCAAGAAGTGCAAGGACATCAATAGTGTGATCGAAGGATGGACTAAAACTTTGAGCTGCATTCACATCCCTCATGCCAACAAAGTAGAACCAACAGTGGCCCATTTCAAGCAAGAGCTTAGAAATATAGAAGCCTTCTCAAGATCACGAAGTGGAGAGCAGTCAGAGAGCGAAGCGAAGTCCATTGATAGCTCATCCTTCATCAGAATTCTTCTTCTTCTTCCTCTTCTTTCTCTCTCTCTCTTCTCTTCTCATGCGACACTCTCTCTATTAAATGTTATATTTTTACGTTGAGGGTTGCACTTTTTAATATGACATAATTGACTTTATAAATATAATGTAACTTTAAGTCACCTTGCTATTATGAAAGGGACTTAAATATTTAAAGTGGAATATGAATAGTCTTAAGTCATATTAAGGTATTCGAAAATTCACTGAGGAGATGAAGAGTTTCCTCCACTTCTATAAATTGTAACAAGCTCCTCATTTGAGCTTCTTCTGAATTTTTCTTCTTAGATGTTGGAGCTATTTTTTTTAATTCATGAGAGATATATCCTTGCAAACAGAGCAAGAGATAGAAATTTTCATCCATTTCTCCTACTAAAAAATATCTTCTACTCCCAACACTATGTAAAAATTCTGCTTGAGCTTCAATAAAAGAAGAAGGAATTTTATCCTCTTTGATTGAGGAGTTTATTGGTACTTTGTTTTCATTAATTTATATTTAGTCTTGTTATTGGTGTGTACATTTTTTTCTTCTGAAATACAATTACATGTAATGAAACTTCTGGCTAGTGTGTGCAAGTCTCTGATTTTATACATGCATCATTAGTTTCTCCTTTCTAAATATTCTCACTCCCCTTTCTCTCCTTCGTAGAAAATTCTTCCCTTGCAGATACCTACAAGAATTTTTTACAGGGTTAGTGGAGTGCCCCTATTGGATCCCTGACCAAAAGGCCACCAAGATAAAACTCACAATTTACTCATGCATGCACGTACGATAGTTGCATCAGTTAAGTAGAGAGACTTAGACTCCCAGAACATTGGTAAGATAACCATCAATTTGTCCCCAAAAAAATTTCTTACCAATAAAAGCATTCATAGCTCTTAAGTTGCATTCATACTTTTTTTTTTCTATAGTTGAGGTGATTGGCATGGCTAGAGGATTATATCCTTTCTCATCACATTCCCAAATATCAAATCCAAGTGAAATAAAATATGCCTTCATCCTTATTTTCTAGAGTGCATGGTTCATTCCAGTGAAGAGTGGTGATCTTGACACAAATAATTTTCCTCGTGCTTGATTCGCTATCATGCTTATGAACAGAGGATCTCCTTGAATATGTTAAGCTTATGATATAAGGACTCAATTTGATACCAATTTTTAGAGATAACAAGCACAGAGGGGGGTGATTCATTGTAGATTAAAATTTACAAAATAATACACATCCACAAATCCTTAATTAAGTATAGCAAGATATCATAAGCAATTGGTCTACCATATGCCAGATAATAGAACATAGAACACAAAATTTACAGTGGGAAACCCTTTCAGAAGAAAAAGCTAATTTGAAACCAAGACTTTATTAGGAACACCAATTCCAAATTTTAAAAAGTTTTGGTTGAGCACCTACTCAACCTGTGAAGAACCCACTTCACAACTTCAAGCATCCACTTGAAGATTTACTGAGCACCCACTCAGAAAATTTAGCAAGCACCAACTTGCAAGGAGTACCCACCCATGTTATCTAAGAACTCACTTAGAAATATTGTCTAACACTTACAATTTGATCATACATAATCAATATTTCTTACACAACTAATTATGATCACGTTTCTGCATCATTATGCACTTAATACTTTCATCATTCTCTTCATCCTCTTTCTTTGTATCTCAAATCTGGATTGGAATTTTGATCTATGATCTCTACCTATTGTTCAGATCATATATTTCATTTATACTTGAGCTCTCTTTATCCTTTTTTCTCTCTACTAATTTGCATGCATCTATTCTTCGCATGAGAAACTCTAACAACTCTCACCACTTCATGAATACATGGAGATATTGTTTTTATATGAATCTTTCTCTTCTTCCTTTCTCATTTTACCATTTTATTTTAAAAACTTACATTGAACTTTCAATACATTAATTTAGGGACCAATTAAATTTCTTATTACTTGCATCATATTTTCAACCTGTTAATTTTAGAACTAATTCAAGGATTTACAACAAAACAAATTTAAACCAGGGATGTCTCTCTTTTTCTTCATCAACACCCATAAATATAGTGTTTACTTTGGATTTCTAACCACTTCTCAAAATATTCAATTGGTCATTTGATGTCGGTACCTAGTCCTCTATATTTCTCAACAAAGATTCAAATTCATTGTGTAGATCTTTAATCAACCATTCACAAATTCTATTATAGATTCTACGTCTTTTATTTTTTTTATTGTGGCTTTAACCTATGTTCTGCGGCTTTCCCTTGTCACTGAATACCTTTACTTTTCTTTCGTGACTCTTTTATTCTTCCGCGGATTTCCTCTTTTCTTTGTGGCTTTTTACTCTTGCATGGCATTTTAAAATTTTGTGTCTTTTCTCTTTACTTCATGGCTTTTTTCTCTTCTATAGATTTAATCCTTTTCTTTATGGCTTCATCCTTTTACTCACAGATTCATCCCTTTGACCCATAAATAGTATGAGACCGTCGTGGCCTACTTTGGACTTAGGTAATTTCTTATAGACTTTTGTGGCTTTCTTCTTATATCTACAACATGTAAAAATGTTGATTAAGTCCATTAGAATTTATCCTTGATCATCTTGAAGCCTCTAAGAGATGAAACTACCCATCAACCTTCACATTTCCATGTAAATAATTTTTTGAATTCCTTCCCTTGTATCCTCTTCATACATGGTTTCTGCAATTTATGTCACTTGTCATCTTGCATCTACAATTTTTTCCATTAATGCAACTTGACATCAATGAAAACTTAAATTAAAATGAGAAAGTTCTAACACCTTTTTTATGGTTTCATACCTATTTAGAACATTGGTTTGTGTATTTTTAGTTTTTTTGCTTCTCTATTTCACTTTATTGTTATTTGTTGGTCACTCTCAATCACAATTTAAGGGTCTCTAAATACTTTGATCAATCCTTAAAAACCACAACCATTTGTGAATTCCTAAAAAATAAACATTATTTGGGTTATGGCAATCCCTACACACTACTAGAATTGGAACTACTCTAAAGAGGCCTCAAACCATATGTCAATCTTTGCCTAACATATGATATCTAGATGTAATACAGTTAGAATTGACATCCTTTTTTGACAATGCTTGATTTGAGCTTCTCTCTTTTCCTATCTACTTTAGTGGATGAATTTGAATTCCTGTAAATGTGGGAATTAGTTCCATATACCTGATGGGAATATTCATAGGTGTAGATAGTTCTTCCCTAATGAATGTGAAGAGGTGTTTTCATACTGTAGGGATATTTGGGTTCCTTTTGTGCTAGTTTTACAATATAAGTCCATAAGAGTGCTAGGTAGTGTTAGGTACCAAATGAATTTTGTTTCACTTGTTTATTTGTGCTTCTAAAGGTGATTTAAGTTGTAAATGCTAACTAAGAGGAATTAAGTGACCAAATGTAATGCCTCTAAGAAATTCTCTAATATTGACATTTGGTGGATTGAATTGGAGCTTTCAAATATGCTAATGCTTGGCTCACTTGACTTCCTAACTTTCTTAAAGCCTTTGTGTCATAATATGATGGTGTAATTTCTACTCAAATTTTCACACTAGAGTGGAAACAAGATTTAAATCAATTTGTAATGCTTCTTTTTTTATATAAAAATAATAATAATAATAATAATAATTTTTTAAAAAATGGAACAAAAGAATTAAAATCAAAAGGGCCGTGATATTCTCCTATGGGGCAAATTTAGGGCTCGAGCTCCATTGGGGATCGCATTTCATCTTTTTGGTTTCGTTATTAGAGAGAATGCCGCTACCATGGGAAGAAGCTCCACCCCTATTTGGCGCACCACTAGGCATGAGGGAGGACCGTGCTTTCTTTATGAAGATAGGGATTTCTTTATTGCAAAATTAGTACAAATGACGGGCATGGTTGTTTGGGTCATGTTCATATGACATGGGTTTCCTAAGGAGATAGTCGCACTGCTTCAGACATGCAACAAACAAGTCCCCAGCTAGGTGAGTTTACATCTACCAGCGCATTCCTAGCCTGTACCACCATCCTCCCAGGCCGTTAAAAAAATGGGAAAACCCTTGAATCTTGTGAGGACTTCTATCAGTACATAAAAGATAGGAATTTTGTCAGATGTCGTAGTTTGCAAATGCATTGGTAAATGTTGTTTCAATGATTGACCAAATGAAAGAACAAGACAACTCTCATGGAATATTACTATTGCAGCATACAGAAGACACAAATTTCCTCAAGAGATAGTCACAATGTTTCACCACGTAGCAAATAGGTCTCCAACTTGTTCAGTTTTCATTTGCCAACAAATTCTCAGCCTGTGTAAAAAAAAATGTGCCAGACCTACGCGACTTGTCTCAGCGCATAAAAGATAGAAAAAATTGTCAGATGTTGAAGTTGCACATGCCTTAGTAGATGCATTTGCAAAATGTGGAAGTATAGGCAAAGCCATGAACTGTTTGTTAGAATGCCTCAAAGAAATGCGGTCTCATGGACTGCCATGATGGCAGCATATGCACAAAATGGATTTGTCATAAGGCGGTTGGATTGTTTGACAAAATGCCTCAAGAGATGTGGTCTTATGGAACATACCCTGACCATGTAAGCTTCATTTTTGTTTAATTGGCTTTCAGCCATGCATGTTCAGTGCATGAGGGTTGTAAATACTTCGATGGCATGAGTGGCTCTTGTAGAATCATGCCTAGAATTAATCATTATGTTTCCTTGGTGTCTGATGAGCACATGAGAATGTGAAAAAATGAGGAAGCATGCGAACGGTTCGACAATGCCTGAAAGGAATGTGGTTTATGCGCTGCAATGATTGTAGGATGTGTAACGATAAAAAAATAAAAATGAGTTGGTTAAAAAGGCCTTGGAAACCTTCAAGCAAATGTAATGGTACGTGTAAAGCCAGATTCCACAACCTCTGTCAGCATCCTCCCTACATGTGCAAAAATAAGAGCTTTAGAATTGAGCATGGAAAACCATAAAGGCATATAAAACAAGATGTTTTTGTTTGCAATGCAACATCCCTGGTAGACGTGTATGCAAAATGGTGGAGTTGAGGATGCTTGTGGACTGGTTGATGAAGTTCCCAAGCAAGAGACTGAACCCAAGCCTGCGGCTTCGACTGACTTCATTCTCTAGGCATGGTTCTTCTTCCCTTACCTCTCATAATTCTCGTATTTTAGTTCTCTTTTGCAACTAAATAGAATTTTAAATTATTAGGATTCTTAAATACAATTAAATGTCTATTCAACTCAATTGCAAAACAATAAAGTGTCGTGTCGTAACTCTCGAAGTCGTTATAACTCGTCTAATTTAAACCAGGAACTATCACCCTTACTTCTAGATGATTTAGAAAACTCTTAGCCTTCTTGATCACTCCAATATTATTTTATCGACTAGATGAATTTGACTCCCCATTGATAAAGTTGACCGTCTTCTTGTTTAAAATAGTTAAATTTTGCATTTTTCGAAGACTCACTAAGTACCCTTCGTAACTCCAGAAATGAGATGTGAAGTTCCATTTGTGTACCTTGGTATAAGAGGAGTCACCTTGACCTTGGTTTGACCTGAAATGATCATATGACATCCTTTTGATGATTTTATAGGATTCTTGTTACACCGGTTTACAACAAGAGAGAGTTGTTAAAACTAGAAAGTTGGCTTTCGTTTGGAACCACCATTTGAAACCCGGAAAGAGAAATCATGTTCCGTCTTTGCAAACCTCTAGCGTTTATACTAGAAAAATGCATGGAACATTCAACATAGGAAAGAGAACTTTTTGGGATAGTTTGGCAAAGCCATTTTGTAGGCCTCCGATCGCAGTTTGATGAGGTCCAACTGGACCAATTTCTCCTTGTCACTCCAGAAAACTTGTCGCCATTTGAAAACAGTTTACTAGTTCTCTGTCCCGTCAACTCTGATGAACTCTCCTTATATAGGGGAACTAGTAGGAGATGTCTTGTTACGTGCTTCTTCATTGAACGTTAGTTATGGATGCAGGTTTTTGGGCCCTCGAGTTAACTTTTGGCATTTTACAACTGGGTGAACTACGACCAATGGCCCAGAGAACTAACCGCCAAACGCAAACTGTTCGCTCTTTTTCAATTCCGTCAGTTGCTATGAATTCTTGGTATATCTAGAGACACGTAGTAAGTTAATTGTGGAGTGCATTCTCATCAGAAGATAACCTTTGGAAGTAGTTTCTTAGCCTCCGAGCCCATTTTGAACGTTTTGTAGCTAGTGAGAAAATGTAAGAATAGAAAGCTGCGGGACCTCGTAAGGTTGCTAAATCACCCTGGAAACTTTTAACACACATAAATAATTGTTTAAAACAATATAATAAAACTTGTTGTGTGTATTGGAACTTGTGAAAAAATGATGTTTTCTCTCTCTCTTCCTTTCTCTTTCTCTCTCCTGGGTTTATAAAATGAAGAAAAAAGAAAGGCAATGAATACATGTTTTTGGACCCTTTTTTTTATTTCGATTGTAAATGATAATTATTGTTAGATGTAAATGGGAAACTGAAAAATGATAATTATGATTGATTAGGATGGATGCCATGCCAGCGATTTATCACTGACATTATGCTCACGTGGGTTTTGCAGGATGGGAGAATGACGATGAAAAGGCAATGTGTAATTTAATTATTATTATTGTAATTTTTACTGGTCATTGTAAAATGTATAACTGTATAATGTAGTCTCTTGTTACCGAAAAGTTAAAATTGAAATTTTTTAATATGTAAGGGATGCTAGTTTTTAGGGATACTTAGGAAATGTGCATCTAATCACCAGTTCAATTTGACTCTTAGTTGTGTATGGTAAAAGGGTTTGATTTCTTTATAGTAAATTGAAATTGAAGTTAATATATTGTAGTACTTTCTCAGTATTCAATAAACGATTAAATTAATCTATTGGGTTATCTTCTTACCTTGCAAACATAATAAAGAGTTTTAATGGGAACACTCAACCTTAATAACATACTTGTCCATAGCTTTCTTGCATGTGTGATCCCTTTTTTTTACCATATAAGAAATTTAAAACCATAGAACGACCTTAAACTTTACACTCAATGAGACCTCCTAGGTTAGGTAAATAAAACCCTAGTCAGAGTTTACCATCATAGTCATTAGGTTTAGAGACATAGTCATGAACCCATATTTTAGGAATGACATGGTCCAACCTTATCCAGAGAATGCGGTTTCCTTCTAGTTTTGGTAATCGCGAGAAGAATGTCCTCTCTTCAGGTCCATCACCAGGTTGAGTGTTGAAGACCACCTTATAAGTCACCTTATGAGTCCTTGTTTGAAGAAACAACTAAGCGGTGCAACCCTGGATTCTATCAAAATAACATCTTGGTATTTTTCTTGAATGAGGTTTAGTATAAATATGTCTACTTGCCTTAAACTCTTATATAATTGAGGCGTAAATCATTAAGTGCATATTGGAATAAACCAAACCTCAGCTGATTAGGAGGTGTCACTTATGGTTCATGTATATTTTACAATACTTTTGATCATGTACCCCTTCAAGATGTTAGTCAAATACTTATGTAACTCCTGATTTCAAAACAACGCTAAGAACGAGATCTTAGTGCGATGTAAGAGAATATTATATAAACGTTGCACACAAGATTGGAGTTTAGGATTAAGGTCAATCTTGGAGTCCTTATAACTTAATTAAACTTTATCATGCGTTGCAAAGAATATAAGTTAACTTGGTGGACCAAACTTTGAGAAAACAAAAGATATGTATATATATATATATATAAATCTTATAGGAATTCAATAAGTTTTCAAATTATAATAACAATGGCAGGGAAATAAATATAGTGTGAATTGAGAAATATTTTTGGTGAAAATCTTCCCTGTATCTAAATCTCTGTCAAATCCTTTGATTGCGTTTTGGAAATCAAGTCACTTTCGCTTAAGTTGTAAGGGTAAAACTGTAGACATCAAATAAACGTTGGAGAAGAATATTTTTACATAATAGTAAGATGATTAAGTATTTTGTATGCAATTTGATTTATTCCAAATATGTATGTCAGTTATGGAAATTTATATAAAGTATAAGAAGCCAACTTGAGAAGGTTGAATTGTATTTTCAACCGTGGAATAAGCTTAAGAAAATGTAGGTGGACAAATGAGAAAAATTATCCTCGCTCATAATGTCCTCGGAATGTTAACTTTAACCAAAAATACATTTAAGGATATGATGTGTTGTGGGTTCACCGTTCCTGAAGCCATGTTCTTGTGGTTGGGTCTTTACTAGTAACATTCCATTGGGAAAAGTGTAGCGTCAGCATGCCTATGTCGTTTTCGTGTGTCTATGTGAGTCGATGATTTTTGTGATTGTCGTATGCGAGTCGAGTTCTGTACTTGAAGCCCATGTTGTGTTGTGTGTAGTGAGCAATGTAAGTCAAAAAAAAATCTAATCCTAGTATTTTACTGTTGTATTTGTGTGTGTAAAGTGTGGTCACTACATATGGTATCAGAGCGAGGTTCATGCCCCCAAACCTCTAGGATGGATTGGAGTTGTGATGATTTTGCATGATAGAGATGGTGTTACATGATGGGTTTCAATATTGGAATAGTAATGTGTTTAAAGAGTGATGTGATATATGTCGTAATTGTGATAGTGTGAACACACATGAGGTGTATGTCAATTAGTGCACATTTGTTATCCTGTTGATGTGCTGGGGATGGTAGTTTTCTCTCTCCTTCGTGTGGATTCTATGAAGATTTCATGTGTGAATTACTGCTTGGAATGTGTGAAAAGAATTCTAATATGGATGATGGGGTGTTGGAGCATTGTGGCATATTGTGATATGTGGGTGTGTCGATATGTTGTATGACTGGATTGATGTAAAGTGAATTGAATTGTATCATGATGTTTTACCATGTTTTAAAGAAATGAGTGTATCACCTTGTATGTAGTAAATAAATGTTATGTTGTGATGTTACTATGTCCATCGTATGTATGATTTATGTAATATGTAATGATTCATGTTGTGATATAGGGGCATATAGTGAGCCTATGAACCCTATTGTGTAGTGATTGCACCTTGGGTGCATAATGTGGTAAAGTGATGTATTACACCCGGTGAATGTATGATTGTGATCTACCCTGTATACGTACCATGTGTAATACATTATGGTTGTTGTGTGTGAATTACCGTTATGTTAGTGATGTAGTTATGTGTATGTCATGGACCCTACACTAGACGACCCTTAAGGGGATGAACTGTCAAGAGTGTATGTGTGGAGAGAGGAGGCGTGGACTAGGTTTTCATAATCTTGATCCGAGTATGAGTGAGGAAGTGAAGTCTTATATAGATTGAAAAGCCACTTCTATCTGTTTAGTATACTTCGAGCTTGATCAGTATATTGTGGGTGCGCACCACCTTAGGTTCAACTTATGAAACCTTGTGCCCCCTGCTCTTTCCTATTGGATTGTTCATTGAATAATCCTATGTGATTTTGACTATGTTGATCCTTGTGGGAGTATGGAGGAATGGTTCAGGTAGAGATGATGACAGCTACATTATTTGATTTACTCATTTCTGGTTACATGTATATTTTCATGAGCTAAGGCTCGATGTCTGAGTTCCAGCAACTCGATGAGTACCCCTTTGGTGGCGGTATGAGGCCAAATAGTGATTGTGATGTGCTATTTTCTCATTACGTATTTTATTCATAAATTAATCTTTCTCTTTTCACTAGAACCAACCGTTTTCTTGATTGGGATGTTCGTATATTTTGGAAATTTATTTGATCGTTGCTTTAACATTTGGATTTTGCACTAACCAAGGCTAATTAGCCGTTTGTTTTTCTTGGTTTTAAAACTTTCTTTTCATATTTGAAAGTTTTTTAGCCTAGCCCAAGGCTTTTGATTTGGCCACTTGGCATTTGAATGGATTGTTATGCTGGTTCTAATGTCGTAATGTGTTGGAATTAGGGTCATGGGATTCACCATGGAGTGGTTGAACCTATGGACCCAATTCATTGTATAGGGGTACGCCCCAAGGAGTTACAGATAACTAGCGGGTTGTTGAACCATGAGTTATTATGTCACTTGGGTTTGGGGTAACGAGGCTCTATGTGCCCAGGGCAATAGGGTGACCTGGCCTCATTAAAAGGAGAAAGGAGACAGGACTCTATGGTTGAGTGACCTATTATTATTTATGACACTCAATGGTTGAGTGACCTGATATTCTTGATGGGGCTCTATGGTTGAGCGACCCAACTTGGTTTTGGCACTATGTTTCTTCCTCTTGGGAGGTATATGGAGATTATCTGGTGATGCTTTGGGGAGTATATGGAGTCACTTTATGATACTTCAGGAGATATATGGAGTTTTTACCTGGTACTTTTAGAGATATCGCGGGTTTGTTTCATGATGTCTTGTTATGTGTGGAGTTGGTATAGTGAGTTATGTGTACCCTTGTGAGTCTTTTGACACCTTGTTATGGTTGAGAATTGACATTTCCATTTGTATGGATTATTTGATATTGGTTGTGTGACATGTACTATGTTATGTGGATCGTGCCTACTCCCTTCCGTATTTGAGTAATCTTTTGTGGGGTAATATAGTCATGGATTTTTGTGAGTCATGTGATACCCGTTGTATATGTATCAACGTGTTGATTCTATTTGTCAGTCATATGTGTGTACTAGATCTATGTCTAGGACGTAATTGTTGGAAATTAATTGCTATGTGGTCTACTTGTTGTCATTCCATGGTTTGGTGAAAACCCTTGTAATGTGATACGGTCGTGAAAGTATGTAAAAGTATGCTTGTGAAATTTTAGTGTTGTGTATGACCCTGGTAGGGTGTTGTGACTATAGTTCATGATGGGAATCCACAGGAATGAATAAACTAAAATTTGATAAAAATAAAATTTTAAAGGACTTGAATTAAGAATAATGTTAATGGAAGAGAGATTAACGAAATAACGAATAAGAGAGAACTACCAATCTTCACATAACCTTGAAAGTTAAAATTTCTACCAATTTTTCCTAGGGCCACCCCGTGACTATGCGTTTGTGTCTGAAATCATAACATTAGCGCTTACCTTCACCACATTCATCCCTAGTTACGTACCTTTTCTCTTCTTCATCGTATGTCGCATCGCGGACGATTCTTTCTTAAGGGGAGGAGAATGTAATGCCTCTAATAAATTCTCTAATATTGACACTTGGTGGATTGAATCGGAGCTTTCAAATATGATAATGCTTGGCTCACTTGACTTCCTAACTTTCTTAAAGCCTTTGTGTCATAATATGATGGTGTAATTTCTACTCAAATTTTCACACCAGAGTGGCAACAAGCTTTAAATCAATAATGCTTCTTTTTTTTATAAAATAATAATAATAAAATAAATATAAGAAAATGGAACAAAAGAACTAAAATCAAAAGGGCCGTGATATTCTCCTATGGGGCGAATTTAGGGCTCGGGATCCATTAGGGATCGCATTTCATCTTTTTGGTTTTGCTGTTGGAGAGAATGTCGTCGCCATGGGAAGAAGCTCCACCCCTATTTGGCGCACCACCAAGCATGAGGGAGGGCCGTGCTTTCTTTATGGAGACAGGGATTTCTTTATTGCAAAATTAGTACAAATGGTGGGCATGGGTGTTTGGGTCATGTTCATATGACATGGGTTTCCTCAGGAGACATTCGCACTGCTTCAGAAATGAAACAAACAAGTCTCCAACCTGGAAAGTTTAAATCTACCAGCTCATTCTTGGCCTATACCAGCATCCTCCTAGGCCATTAAAAAAATGGGAAAACCCTTGAATCTTGCGAGGACTTCTATCAGTGCATAAAAGACAAGAATTTTGTCAGATGTTGTAGTTTGTAAATGTGTTGGTAAATTTTGTTTCAATGATTGAATAAATGAAAGAACGAGACAACTCTCATGGAATATTACTATTTCAGTGTACAGAAGACACAAATTTCCTCAAGAGATAGTCACACTGTTTCACCATGCAGCAAATAGGTCTCTAACTTGTTCAGTTTTCGTTTGCCAACAAATTCTCAGCCTGTGTAAAAAAAAATGTGCCAGACCTGTGTGACTTCTCTCAGCGCATAAAAGATAGAAAAAAATTTGTCAGATGTTGAAGTTGCACATGCCTTAGCAGATGCATTTGCAAAATGTGGAAGTATAGGCAAAGCCATGAACTGTTTGTTAGAATGCCTCAAAGAAATGCGGTCTCATGGATTGCCATGATGGCAACATATGCACAAAATGGATTTGTTACAAGGCGGTTGGACTGTTTGACAAAATGCCTTAAGAGACGTGGTCTTATGGAACATACCCTGACCATGTAAGCTTCATTTTTGTTTAATTGGCTTTCAGCCATGCATGTTCAGTGCATGAGGGTTGTAAATACTTTGATGGCATGAGTGCCCTCTTGTAGAATCATGCCTAGAATTAATAATTATGTTTGCTTGGTGTCTGATGAGCACATGAGAATGTGGAAAAATGTGGAAGCATGCGAACGGTTCAAAAATGCCTGAAAGGAATGTGGTTTATGGGCTGCAATAATTGCAGGATGTGTAAAAATAAAAAAATAAAAATGAGTTAGTTAAAAAGGCCTTGGAAACCTTCAAGAAAATGTAATGGGGTACGTGTAAAGCCAGATTCCACAACCTCTGTCAGCATCCTCCCCAGATGTGCAAAAATAAGAGCTTTAGAATTGAACATGGAAAAACCATCAAGGCATAGAAAACAAGATGTTTTTGTTTGCAATGCAACTTCCCTGGTAGACGTGTATGCAAAATGGTGGAGCTGAGAACGCTCATGGACTGGTTGACGAAGTGCCTATATGATAGAAAAGTGACAAGTGAGCATGGGAATCTAGTAACTCTTCCTCGCACCTGACCTCTTGAGGTCATGCCGAGACAGCTGGTGGGGATAGAATATTCGTGGGGTGCAGACAAACAAGTTAGGCAACCTTATGTCTTCAACACACACTAGTGGAATCTGTGAATCTAAGGAAAATAAGGCTCTCCTAACTTGAACTGGTGTGATAGATCGATCAGCGAGGATGACTACTTGAAGGCTTCAATCAATATCGAGCTCTGGCATAATTCGGTATATGGGTTGTGGTATACATGGAAAATGACCTGGGATTGTTTCATATATATGTCTCCGGACAGGGTCATGAAAGTGGATGATGGGTACGATGGACTCTACGGGCGATCACCTGGTCTAGTCCAGAACTCCTTAGCTTTGTTAGCTGCTACGTCTAACAAGGATAACTACGTGATGATGATAGGTGGAAGTGGAGTAGATCTGAATACTAATGTGCGTAAGCCAGTATCAACGTCAGTTTGACCTGTGGACTCGTTGGGTTGTGGGATTTATGGGTCACAACCGTAGATTCGTGGTTGTTGTGGACCTTTTATGGTCATGTGTAGAATCAGTCCCTAATTCCTAGTATCTAATAGTCATATGCCTTCTCGGCCTCTATATTCAAAATTAACAATTGTGTGATCTTCTCAGAGTATCTCATAGGTGTTCTTGGAACCTGAATCCTTAAGCTAGTATCTATGTCTGTGAGAGTGTCTCCTATGTCTGGATATGGGACCAAAGGATCACAACCGAATTTTTTCTCTGTTTCAATCCCTTCTACATTCATATGGTTAATTATCTAGGGTAATCTATAGTTTGGTTGATTTGACCAAAATGCGTGCACTTGGTCGTCTTCTATGTTTAACCCGCTCAACTGTGAGCTGATCTGTTGTAAGTCTGTTGTTTTTTTGGAAGATGTGGATTCTAAGGTTCTATGTCAGTTATTGTTGTGATGAGATTGGGTTGACGCACGATTGGCTCGAATACGTATTCTCTGGGTTCCCTAGGTCCCATGATTGTCATACAAAAGTGAACGATATAAAGCTAACTAATGACAGAATAAACTAAACATACAAGATAGATTTACGTATATTTCTAAGTCCAATAATTATTGATAAACTACTAAACATAATTTTAAGATCAATTATCTAATATATCTAAAATTGACAACTAAACTAATAATGCAATTAAAACAAACAAAGTAACCGAGTATAGCTACTTGTCTGTGTAGTTTGTAGATCTATTCTAAATAACCTGATAACTTATCTACTCCATTTGAAAGACTCTTGATCTTACCTTAGAAGTGAGGAGTGAATCATAGTTTCTCAGAAAATATCAATCCCCATAGCTTCCCTGGCGATATCGAAAGTAAAATTAACAGAAATGAAATGATTGGCTACTTTATTTGATATGATTTTAACTAGAACTTTGAAAGCTAGAACCTGGATTTTGCAAAACAGTGGCGAATCCGATGGTGTGTGGCTTTGTCCCCTCAGTGTGATCTCCTCATTCCTTCATGCTCATGTGAACCCAGAAAAGTGTGTAATGCTAGCATCAATAGAAGTAGATATTGGAATAATGGCAGTTTAGAATACAAACTGAATACAATACGAGTAGGAGAGGGATAGCACAAGAGTACAGAGCTTGGCTTATGCAATTCCTAGCGGGATTTATTGCGAGCCATGCAACATAAAACATCCAGAACCTGAAACTATCCTGTTTGACGAACAAGACCTGAAACTTTAATGGCTTCCTACTAAAAATTAAACTATCTTACTTTAATGGATTGCATGAAGTGATAACAACATTTGCACAAGGTGGATATGTGGCTTCCTAACAGCAAAACAACACTAACTAGGCCTGCAATGAATGAAACTATGAATCCTAAACAAAATGAAGGCCTAAGCTATTGAAATGAGAAATTTAGAGGAAAATTTGAGGGGCCATTTGCTTGAGCACAAGCCAACTATTTATAGCATTTGCAATTACCCAAAGGTAAAAACCAAATTGATCTCTTAAATTATAAACAATTCCAAAGCACTATTCCAAGGAACCAGAATCATTAATGCAAGCCAAAGGCGGTAAAAAAAAGCTGGTAAACGTTGAAAATTACATGAGTCGCATTAAAAGAGCATTCTAGAAAATGCGTGAAGGACCACCGCCCTAAGCAGGGTGGTGGTTACAAGACCCACCGCCCAAGTAGGGCGGCAGTCACGAGACCGCCGCCCAGGCAGGGCGGTGGTTTCATAACTGAAGAAAAAAATACAAAGGAAAAGAGGGGAAGAGAGAACAACAAAGCACGCAGGGGCTAAGCAGGGCATGCGGGATGTTAATGCATACTTAGGGAGCTTTTCTGGATTCCGAACACCTTGCGAGGAGACCTGTATCATCATTGGGGCACGTGTTGTGTTATTTCAGCAGTGTAGTACACCTTAAAATTTTGGGTACATACATATTGCCTCATCGGAGAAGTCATTTTAGCCATGAAGAGGTATAAAATGGTGGGTCCGAGTATGGTGGTCCTGAAATGGGAAGTTAGAAGTTATACCTGAGACGTCCATGTGTCGAAATGATGCCATTCGAAATTCCTGCTACCTGTAAAATGAAAGAGAGAACTCAAGTGCATATAGACAAAAAAGATTGAAAAATAAATACTAAAATATTATGAAATGAGGACGTACCATTTGTGCGGGGATAAGAACTTACCTCCATCACGTGCTCCGAACTTGCAGAAAAATGGGCATTCAAAATAAGTCACGTTGTTATATATGTAAAAGTGGGCCCATTTTCCTATTCATTTGTGTGTCTTGGTTTGGTTGATTTTGAGCTTCTGGGACCCACGGTGACGGTTTCTCATGAGAGTATAGTCAAAATGTTTGGGATGATAACAACAATGGAAATATCATTAATATCCCTTGACAGGATATCTTCAACCCACAAGATCATAATGTGTCCTTTCTCTCAATTTGGGATCTCGATCCTTGTCATAAAATATTAAATCCACATCTTCTGATGGAAATACATTCATAATCATCACAACCAAATATAGTTTCTCAGAAAAGGTATCAATCCCCATAGCTTCCCTGGCGATATCGAAAGTAAAATTAACAGAAATGAAATGATTGGTCTACTTTATTTGATATGTTTTTAACTAGAACTTTTGAAAGCTAGAACCTGGATTTTGCAAAACAGTGGCATATGAATCCGATGGTGTGTGGCTTTGTCCCCTCAGTGTGATCTCCTCATTCCTTCATGCTCATGTGAACCCAGAAAAGTGTGTAATGCTAGCATCAATAGAAGTAGATATTGGAATAATGGCAGTTTAGAATACAAACTGAATACAATACGAGTAGGAGAGGGATAGCACAAGAGTACAGAGCTTGGCTTATGCAATTCCTAGCGGGACCTTTATTGCGAGCCATGCAACATCCAAACATCCAGTCACCTGAAACTATCCTGTTTGACGAACAAGACCTGAAACTTTAATGGCTTCCTACTAAAAATTAAACTATCTTACTTTAATGGATTGCATGAAGTGATAACAACATTTGCACAAGGTGGATACTGTGGCTTCCTAACAGCAAAACAACACTAACTAGGCCTGCAATGAATGAAACTATGAATCCTAAACAAAATGAAGGCCTAAGCTATTGAAATGAGAAATTTAGAGGAAAATTTGAGGGGCCATTTGCTTGAGCACAAGCCAACTATTTATAGCATTTGCATTTACCCAAAGGTAAACGACCAAATTGACACTCTTAAGGGCTTATAAACAATTGCAAAGCACTATTCCAAGGAACCAGAATCATTAATGCAAGCCAAAGGCGGTAAAAAAAAGCTGGTAAACGTTGAAAATTACATGATTTCGCATTAAAAGAGCATTCTAGAACATGTCGTGAAGGACCACCGCCCTAAGCAGGGTGGTGGTTACAAGACCACCGCCCAAGTAGGGCGGGCAGTCACGAGACCGCCGCCCATGGCAGGGGCGGCAGTTTCGTAACTGAAGAACAAAATCAAAGGAAAAGAGGGGAAAAGAGAACAAGAAAGCACACAGGGGCTAGGCAGGGTATGTGGGATGTTAACACATACTTAGAGAGCTTTTATGGATCCCGAACACCTTGCAAGGAGACCTGTATCATCATTGGGGCACATGTTACGTTGTTCCGGCGGTGTAGTACCCTTACAATTTTGGGTACGTACATATTGATTCGTCAGGCCCTATGGAGAATCATTTTAGCCATGAAGAGGTGTAAAATGGTGGATCCAAGTATGGCAGTCCCGAAATGGGGAGTTAGACGTTATACCTGACACGTCTGTGTGTTGAAATGATGCCATCCAAAATTCCCGCTACCTACAAAATGAAGAGAGAACTCAAGTGTAGATAGACAAAATAGATTGAAAAATAAATACTAAAATATCATGGAAATGAGGACTTACCATTCTGTGCAGGGATAAGAACTTACCTCCTTCGGTGCTCCAAAGTTGCGAAAAAGGGATTTAAAACAAGTCAGGATGTTATATATGTAAAAGTGGGCCCATTTTCCTATTCATTTGCGCGTGTTGATTTGGTTGATTTTGAGCTTTGGGACCCATGGCGATGACATTTCTGACGAGAGTACCAGTTAAAATGTTTGGTGATGAGATTTTGATCATGCCTCGATGAGTGGATCACTGACCTGTGAGATCACAAGTTAGTTTTTCTCAATTTACCATTTTTATCCCTAAAATATTAAAATGATGAAATCCACTTTGTCATGGGGGGATACCTTTTTGAAAATGTTAGTGTAGACACCTATAATTATGCCCAAGCAATTTAAATACTTAAATTGTGCTAATTATCCCCTTTCTCGCAAATCAACGACATATCGTCAAAGGCACTCATTTTCCCTCATATCATCATTAATTAATTACACTAAGCTAATTAATTAAGTTGCCTATCCAACAAATACCCTAATTAACGACCTTCCGTTAATAAATCACCCCTTCTACCTAGACTAATTAATTATTATTAATTAATTAGCTTTCCCGTCCATTTAACAATAAATCAATATTTAATTGATTTAATCCCCTTCTAATAGCCTAAATCACACTAATATTCCTCTAATTGGCTTCTATAAGCTTACACCTACCTATTAATTAATCACCTTTGATTAATTAAAATACCCCCCAACTCCCATGACTTGCTAAACATGTATTAAACCCTTCTAAAGTAAGGTTACCTTTAATAAAGCAACCTTATCCATTCCTAATCATGTTTTACCTTTATCCCACATTCATGAGAATGTGTTGAATCCTTTATCCTTTGGGCTATATAAAGAGCCCTCCACCTACCTTTTTACTTACACCTAAACTTTCTAAGAGAGTAAATGCAAAACATATAGCAAAGAGACTAAGAGCTTGCACCTTGCCCTTTTGAGAGTTCATCATCTTGAAGAGTTAAGCCTCTTTCTTAAAGTGCTTGGGTCATATGGGAGGTGTCAAAAGGGTCTTGTAGCCCAACTTTGATTAGCCCCCATTCCTAGGTTCTTGGAGCATTAAGGACAACTATTTTGATAGCCATGGAGCTTACTTAGGTCCATTCATTTATTTGTTGTTAGAGAATAGAGGAGTTTAGATATTTAGCATTGTTAGTTTCAAAGTTTGTATTGATGAATGCTAGCCTCTAACCCTTGTTTAATTCTTATCATGATGGTGTTTATGCTTTGTTTTAGCTAAATTGTAGAACTATTTTAGGTGGTAGTTCTTGCTTCATTTGATTTAGCATTAAGCAAAGTATACATGCACACATTTGGCACGCCCGGTGGGACTTACTCCATTGTCCTTTGCACTTAATTTCAAGTTTTTGTAGTTAAGTTTTATTTTTGGTTACTAACCCTCTTTTACACATGTTGATCTAACTTGTTTTTTTTAACATGTTTTGTTGAGTTTGCATGTGTTGGGTCTTCCTTGTAGGTATGAAGGAGGTGAAGTGCTGTCAAATTTGGAATTGAGGGGAAAATTTCAAGATTTCTCCATGTTTTCATTTTTAGAGCTTACTTTTTCAACATTCTACATGCTAGTTTTGTCATATTTCTTGAAGATTTTAAATTCTTGAGCATGTAGGTTAGTGTTTGATAGTGCTGAGTCTTCTATTTACATATTAATGTGGTGGGTTGCTGTCAAAATTTAATCTTGGTGAGAAAATTTCAAGATTTCATCATGTTTTCATTTTTTAAGCTTACTTTTTCAACATTTTACATGCTAGTTTTGTCAATTTCTTGAAAATTTTCAATTCTTGAGCATGTAGGTTAGTGTTTGATAGTGCTGAATCTTCTATTTACATATTAATGTGGTGGGTTGTTGTCAAAATTTAATGTTGGTGAGAAAATTTCAAGATTTCATCATGTTTTCATTTTTAGAGCTTACTTTTTCATCATTCTACATGCTAGTTTTGTCAATTTCTTGAAAATCTTAAATTCTTGAGCATGTATGTTAATGTTTGATAGCGTTGAGTCTTCTATTCATATATTAATGTGATGGGTTGTTGTCAAAATTGAATCTTGGTTGGAAAAAATTGCCCATTTTGCATATTAAGGGACGTTTTTTTTTTGACATTTTTTAAGTGCATGTCAAGTGCATACCCATGAGCATAAGAGCATATGCGTAACCCATCTTCCGAAGGCCATAACTTTTGCTCCCGACCTCGAAATGACTCCATTTTTTTTGCGTTGGAAAGGTATTGAAGTTAACTATGCAATGAAAACATAAATTTAGGATTTACACTTACAGAAGTTACAGGTTTTTCTGTTATTTTAAAACTGGTCATTTTCTAACATGTCTAATGTTTTGATGAATGTTGTATTTCCATGCTTACTCGATTTAGATCAAAGCGTGTGTATGCTCTTCTCTTGCACCTTTTGGTGATCTTGAGAATCAAAAACAACTTTGATCTATATCTTTTTAACATTGGGATTAAACTTGGAAATTTAATTATTCATTTTGCTTAAGGGAATGAACCTTTTACAAAGCATTTTTCAACGGTCCTTTGATTTGAAGTTTTCCATTTCTATATAGTTGGGATAAAGTTTGTGTATGCTCTTCTCTTGCACCTTAGGGTGATCTTGAGAATCAAAAGCAACTTTAGTCTTCATTTTATAACATTTGGTAAATTGGAAACTTCATCTTTCACTTTTGGTTTAAGGGAATGAACATTTATCAAAAAATTTGTATGGTTCATTGATTGAAAAGATTTTATTTACTTTTTAGTTGGATTATTTGTTGTGTATGCTCTTCTCTTGCATCCTTGGATGATCTTGAGAATCAAAAGCAACTTTTAATCCTCTTTTAAATAATGTGATTTTCTTGGAGAACTACTAACGCTTGAGTGCAGGACCTAAAAACGCTTGTCAAAGAAAGGAGGAATCAAAACGAAATCAAAAACTACTAATACAGTTGTTATACAGGTTGCCAAAAGGTGTTCAAGCAAACCACACCTAATTAAACAAGATAAAAAGAACAACATATTCAAAACACTGTATTGCAGGTTTCGGAAAAGGGTACGTCCCTCTCCGCTCAACTGGAACATAACCCCTTTGGCATAACGCCTTAAGCTACAACAATGGGGGTGGTTCCAGGAACCCCAAAGTAGTCCACGCAAGAGGGAACCTTGTGGACGAAACGGGAAGTGCTCCGCACTACCTACTTGACTAGTGATTCCTTTGTGAGATAGAGTTACAGGTTGTCCGTTGTGGCGACCCCAGTGATAGTACACGTAGACGCACTAGTTGCCTACTGTTCTTGAAGGGGGTAAAGTAAAGCCGAGATACTCCCAAACTAGTCAGTGCGACTTTTTGGGTAAATCGCGCTCGCTCGTGGCAACTTTGTAACACCTAGGACGAGAGAACCACCTAGGAGAATATACTTTGGCCAGGAGCCCACTTTGACCACTTTAAAACAGTGTTGAGTTGTGAACCTTCTTTTTGAGAAACGTGTGACGTATTACTTTCGCCTAGTTTTTACTTGCCTTAGGGCGAGGCGAAACTCTGCCGAAGTAAGACTAGCATTTTTTGTCATTTTTTCTTGATTTATTTCCTTCATATTCTTTTGACACTTTGTTGATCAAAAGAGGTGTGATTACCTTTGTGTTGCCATTCGACTGTTTCTCTCACTTTTATGTCCGTTTACGCCCATCCATGTTTGCGGCTGGGTTAGTTAAACGTCTAAAGTGAGTGGAGGCGTTTTCACGTCATTTGGTAGCCATTGTGATCTTGATACCCACGTCAAGATCGTCATTGTAGTTAGGCGTGGTTCATCACTGCGGACTTCCATAGAGGAGTTAGTTTGTTTGTCTCGTATCATTACAATTTCGATATTTACGTCTTGTTTCTTGTAAACTCGACATAAATACCTATATTGTACGGTTACGCTGCACACATTCTTAACTATTCCTAGCTATACTTTGAGCTTTTTTTTGTTCAGTTTTATTATTACCTCGATTTCAAAAGGTGTTAGGAACTACCATTTGTGCGTGTTATATCAATAACACCTCGATATCAATACTCCACTTTCTTGTAAAGTGGGTTAACATATCTTGGTGATATTGTTGTGTCATTCGCAAATCGTAATTGACACTTTTTGAGATATAGGTCTTAATCAGACTTGAGCTTGCTCATCGTATATCTTGATTGGGAGATCGCATTTAACTTCATGTATTTACTTACGTTTTGTTCATTCCTTTGAACTTGGCATAAGTGGAGACATCTTGTTAATCATCTGGCGTCATAAATTACTTTAAAACGTAATCTAGGAGGTACTTCATTTGATTAAGTTTTGATACCAAACGATTGTTTCATTGGTGACTTTATCATTCTATCACATTGGTATTCTCACACTGTTAATTTACTCTTAACACGTACATCTTGTGTTTCACTTAGGGGTAGTCATTGAATTTTGAACAAATCTACAACTTACCTTAGTGAAACTTATCACGAAAACATGGCTCCTAAGACGCGTCTAGGGTTAAAGAAACAAACATATGAGGAACAACAGGCGTAAGCTTGGGAAACCTCTAACAGACAAGGGTCAAACCCATTTATCGGACACGATCTAGGACCACTATTTTCTGCAGAAAAGGAAACAGAAGAGATGGTCGATCATAGTGGAAATGAATTAGAATCACCACACGCAAACTTTGATTTTGACCCCACTCTACTAGATGAGTTTCTCCTTAGAAACAAAGATAGAGTTTTGGCACGGGTCATGGAATTAGGGGCCAAATTGCCCATTGAGAAGGAACCAATACTACAAACAAATGACACTACTAAGGAGGAACACCCCCTTATCAATATGGAAGATATTTTAACAGGCGGACATGCTTCCACTTCTTATGTAGAAAATGATAAAGTGGTAGGGCATAGAATACCCCTCATCAAAGTGCCACGAAGAAACAAGATAGAACATGAGACAGGGGAAGAACCTCCACAATACGAAGAGGAGGAACCTTTAGAAGAAGAAGACACAAACCAAGTCACAATCCAACAACAACTCAGTAACTTAAGCCGACAACTAGCTTTGCTTACTTTCCAAGTACAGAAAGACACAAACAAGAATGTTCAAAAGTCAAAGCCTAAGTTTAGGATCCACGAACTCCATCGAGAAAACCAAGGAGAAGAAGACACAGGGTATCATCATGTACACATCCCCGTTTCTCCCACTAAAGAACAATTGCTCACACAAGAAGTACAATCTATGAAAGCAACGCTTGCGAGCATACAAGAAAGCAATATAGGGAGTATTAGGAAATACCAATACGAAGAACTATGCCCCTATCCTTTTGGCAAGACAATGACCCTTCAACCCTTTCCAAAGAAATTTGATATGCCAAAGTTTGACAAATACAAAGGAAAGGGAGACCCAAGGGATCATGTTAAAGATTTCTACATGGCATGTCAAGAGGTGTCTTATAGTGATAATTACCTCATCAGGATTTTTCCTAAGAGTCTAGGAGGTCAAGCATTAGAATGGTTTACGCGCTTGCCACGAGGATCAATTTTCACCTGGCCAGAATTGGCGGAAAGATTCGTGCGTCATTTCTCATATAACATAGAGAGTGACGTCACCATGGCAGACTTGTGCGGCACAAAACAACGCCCAAATGAGACCTTCGCCAGCTTCCTCCAACGATGGAGAGGGATAGCTAGTCGCTTCCCTTGCGCTTTCCCTGAGAAGCAGCTAGTCAGTATTTTCGTCCCTAATCTCAACCCAGATATAGCTTTCCACCTCCAAATGCATTGTGTCCGCACCTTTGAGGAGGTTATCGAGAAAAGGATTCAAATAGAAAAGGCTCTCATTGCCAAAGGCACCCTCAAAACCCAATCTAAAGACAACCAAAGTGTCAAACCCGTTGAAAAGCCGAAGATCTTTAACAAAAACAAAAACGTGGTGGGAGACGGAATCACTGATTCCAAACGTGTTCAAACGGTCCAAACCAGTCAACCTTTTAAACTGACCAAGGGCCCAATTCAACCACCACCAAAGCGATGAACATTCACCTCCCTCAATGAACCGTTGTCTGTCATACTAAAACAGTTGGATGCGGCCCACATGATGACCTATCCTACAACACAACCGTTTGATGACAACACTCCTAAACCTTCATGGTATAAGGAGCATGAATACTGTGAAATGCATCACGTTAAAGGTCATAAAATAGAAAAATGTTTGCGACTTCGCCACTATATTCAAGACCTCATTGACAACGGGGAGATAGAGGTGGATAACCCTAGCCACATGCAAACACCTAATGAGAAAATGGGGATTTATAAGGAACCATTCCCCAAGCATGATAAGTCGGAAAAGGCAAAACCGGATCGGGGAGAGTCATCCCAAACCTATAAAGCCACGAATTACTTATATACCAAGAGAGATAACAATCATTACGATTCACTTATCAGATGTATTCGCTCCCCTACTGACAGTGTCAATACCATCCGAATCAAGGGAAAGGACTGCGCTGCGGTAACAAGGCATGCCCACCTCGTGATTCCAGAACCCTCTCTGTTGACCCCGCAAACTGGTAAATATAACCTTTTAGAACAACTTGAGAAGACACCTGCTAAGATCTCGATCTTAGATCTTCTCAAGATATCCAATGTGCATAAGGAAATTTTGTATCAAACTCTTCAGGGGTCGGGAGTGCCTTTAGAAGTTGATCCTGCATACCTTCAAGCCACGGTGGCAAATATTGCACCCAGTGAGCATCTCACTTTCAACCATAGGGAGGTCCCTACTGAGAATCCTACACATAATCTTCCCTTATGCATTGAGGTAGTTGTCACCCGCAGGAAAATCAAACGGGTGCTTGTGGACAATGGATCAGGATTGAATATCTGCACGCTTAAGTTGGTCAAACAATTGGGACATACAGAGGTAGATCTTGAGTCCCATATCATCACTATCACCGCATACGACAACGCGGAAAGAGAGTCAACAGGCACCATTACGCTGCCAATGGAGGTGGGCCCCACTTGCCATCAGACAAAGTTTCACGTCTTAGACTTGGAACTTCCATATAATATGCTTCTAGGCCGACCATGGATCCATGCCATGCAAGCAGTGCCATCAACATTTCATCAATGCATCAAGCTGAAGCATGAGGGACATACAGTAACAATACCAGGAGACTCAGAGCCCTTTGCTCATTGTAGAGCTCTTAATAGCTTTGCACGAAAGGGTACATATGCATGTCCCTCCACAGATATAGCTGTCCCTCTTCATTCTGAGGCCATGGAATCTCGAGTAGATTCAAATTCTCTTCGTTCTTGCACTCATGGGGCATCTACTTCAACATCTCCATTTAATTCATGGGAGATGAAAATTCTGGACTATGGCTGTGGGGAGTATAATGTACAACAAGCGCTCTTGGTTTCAGACCTCTCCTTGTCGCCCAAGACTAGAGGTCGACCCAACTACTGCTTCAGGAGACCTAGAGAGGAACATACTATTGGGTCGTTCCTACCTGGAGGCTTGTTAGCTGAGGAAAAATTACTTGATCCACCTACTACTTGGGTCCCTGAGGACACTCAGCCATCTTGTTATCAAACCCCAGAATATGAAAAATCTAGCAGAATGATGTACTCCATGGGCTACAAAGGCCTAGGATGTGGGAGGAATGAACAAGGACAAAGAGAACCAGTCCCTCTTCCACATTTCAAAACAGAAAGATATGGCATTGGGATTCGCCCTTATGGAGCACACCCCAACGATCAAGATGCGACTTGTTCTGAGCATGAGGATAGCTCCGATTATCTAGACAGCGATACGGATTCCTGTTGTAGCCAATATGAGGATCTGGCCTCCACGAACCTTTTCATGAATAATGCTGTCCTAACCATCACCCCCAATGAACCAACCCTTGACCTTGTATACCCCTCCCTTGTTGAATGGGACCAACAACGTCACATGCCACTAGATTTATTCGAGAATGACGAGGCTATTGCAGAGTTCATGGGCATAAGGGATACAATTCCCATTGGAGATCACATAGAAGGGTTTCATCATCGACTTAGACACCTGCGCCTAATTCGGTGAGGAGGATGAACTTTGTGGTCAACAAAATTTAAAGAAATGCGGAGGGCAAGATCATCTAATAGAAAAGCCTTTGAAACTAATCAATGTCTAAGTCAAATAGTCTAAACCTCTTTGAGGCACTCTTTAACAAACAAATAAGAAAATGAATGGACAAACTAAGTGACCAGCTCCATGGCTATCAAAATCTCATAGAGACATCCTTGGATGATGATCTCAACCTACCTCCCGAACCTACGCGAATGGAGGATTTAATCAAAAGTTGTTAGCTACAAGAAACCATTGATGTCAACATTGGTACCGAATATGATCCCAAGCACTAGTAAGAATTGAGAGCTTAACTCTTCAACCATGATGAACTCTCAAAAGGGCAAGGTGCACTATGCTACTTAGTCTCTTTGCTATATGCTTTGCATTTACTCTCTTAGAAAGTTTAGGTGTAAGTAAAAAGGTAGGTGGATGGCTCTTTATATAGCAACTTGAGAAGACACCTGATAAGGATCTCGAACTTACATCTTCTCATGATATCCAATGTGGATAAAGGAAATTTTGTAATCAAACATGATTCAGGAATGGATAAGGAGTGCCTTTATTAAAGGTGAACCTGCATACCTTTCAAGCGAGCGGTGGCAAATAATGCACCCAGTTTAGCAAGTCACTTGGGACCATTGGGAGGTCCCTACTTAGAATCCTACATCATAATCTTCCCTTAATTACATTGAGGTAGGTGTCACCCGCTTAGGAGAAGCCAAACGGGTGCTAGAGGACAATGGATTAGTGATTGAATTTAGGCACGCTATAAGTTGGATTAAATCAATTGGGACATATAGAGGCAGATCTTGAGTCCCATGGTCATCACTATCACCGCATACGACAACGCGGAAAGAGAGTCAGCAGGCACCATTACGCTACCAATGGAGGTGGGCCCCAATTAGTCATCAGGTAGAAGGGGTGACGTTTATTAGACTTGGAAGGTCCGTATAATATGCTTCTAGGCCGACCATGGATTGTTGCCATGCAGGCCGTGCCATCAACATTTCATCAATGCATTAAGCTGAAGCATGAGGGACATACAGTTACAATACCAGGAGATTCAGAGCCCTTTTCTCATTGTAGAGCTCTTAATAGCTTTGCACGAAAGGGTACATATGCATGTCCCTCCACAGATATAGCTGTCCCTCTTCATTCTGAGGCCATGGAATCTCGAGTAGATTCAAATTCTCTTCATTCTTGCACTCATGGGGCATCTACTTCAACATCTCCATTTAATTCATGGGAGATGAAAATTCTAGAATATGGCTGTGGGGAGTATAATGTACAACAAGCGCTCTTGGTTTCAGACCTCTCCTTGTCACCCAAGACTAGAGGTCGACCCAACTACTGCTTCAAGAGACCTAGAGAGGAACATATTATTGGGTCGTTCCTACCTGGAGGCTTATTAGCTGAGGAAAAATTACTTGATCCACCTACTACTTGGGTCCCTGAGGACACTCAACCATCTTGTTATCAAACCCCAGAATATGAAAAATCTAGCAGAATGATGTACTCCATGGGCTACAAAAGGCCTAGGATGTGGGAGGAATGAACAAGGACAAAGAGAACCAGTCCCTCTTCCACATTTCAAAACAGAAAGATATGGCATTGGGATTCGCCCTTATGGAGTACACCCCAATGATCAAGATGCGACTTGTTTTGAGCATGAGGATAGCTCCGATTATCTAGATAGTGATACGGATTCCTTTTGTAGCCAATATGAGGATCTGGCCTCCACGAACCTTTTCATGAATAATGCTGTCCTAACCATCACCCCCAATGAACCAACCCTTGACCTTGTATACCCCTCCCTTGTTGAATGGGACCAACAACGTCACATGCCACTATATTTATTTGAGAATGACGAGGCTATTGCAGAGTTCATGAGGCATAAGGGATACAATTCCCATTGGAGATCACAAGAAGGGTTTCTTTATCGACTTAGACACCTGCGCCTACTTCGGCGAGGAGGCTGAACTTCGTGGTCAGCAAAATTTAAAGAAAAGTGAGGGCAAGAGTTCTAAAGAAAAGCCTCAGCAAAAATCAAAGTCCAAGTCACACAGTGAAAACCTCTTTGAGGCATTGGCTGACAAACACCAAATCAGAAAATCAAAGGACAAACAAAGTGACCACGCCAAGGATGAAAATCTCGTAGAGACATCCTTGGATGAAGATATCAACCTACCTCCCGATCCCACGCGTATGGAGGATTTATCAAAATTTTTAGTTGAAGAAACCATTGATGTTAATATTGGTACTGAAGAAGATCCCAAGATAGTAAAATTGGGAGCATCACTCTCAGCTAGAGAACAAAAGATGTTCACTACGCTCCTGCGAGAGTTTATTGATGTGTTTGCATGGTCTTACAAAGACATGCCTGGCTTAGATC
Source organism: Taxus chinensis (assembly GCA_019776745.2). Taxonomy (NCBI): domain Eukaryota; kingdom Viridiplantae; phylum Streptophyta; class Pinopsida; order Cupressales; family Taxaceae; genus Taxus; species Taxus chinensis. The sequence continues at coordinate 549,508,092 of CM034146.1, forward strand.
CAACTTTGGTCGTGCATAACTTGGTTGTGCATGCAGACGCTAAGCCTATCAAACAGAAGCTTCGAAAGATGCACCCAAGAGTGGCCTTGTTAGTTAAAGAAGAGTTGGAAAGGTTGCTTGCAGCAGGATTCATCAGGCCAATTGATTATTCTGAATGGATATCGAACATTGTTCCTGTCCAGAAGAAACCTATTGGTATCCGAATTTGCACAGATTTTAGGGACATCAATAAAGCTTGCCCTAAAGATGACTTTCTGTTGCCCCACATTGACATGATTGTTGACTCAACCGCAGGGTATGAAATGCTATCACTTATGGATGGCTTTTCGGGTTATAATCAAATTAAGATCGCTGAGGAAGACCAACACAAAACAACTTTCACAACTCCTTGGGGCACCTTCTGTTATCAAGTGATGCCATTCGGCCTTAAGAATGCGGGAGCAACTTATCAGCGGGCCATGACAGTAATATTTCACGATATGATTCATGACATCATGGAAGACTATGTAGACGACATCCTGAGAAAGTCCAAAACAAGAGAGGAACATCCTATCATTTTGCGGCGTATCTTTAAACGCCTACGTGAATACAAAGTCAGGCTAAATCCAAAGAAGTGTGTCTTTGGTGTGCTATCTGGGAAACTATTAGGCTTCATTGTGTCAAGACGAGGTATTGAGGTAGACCCTGCTAAAGTATCTGCCATCACAGAAATGCCTCCACCTGAGAATATCAAGCAACTGCGTAGCTTGCAAGGGAAATTCAAGCCATTCGCCGCTTATCTCCCAGCTTGCAGATAATGTCACTCATTCACTCATTTGCTTAAGAAGGACATCACTTTCATTGGGGACCTGAGCAACAACAAGCCTTTGCTTTGCTTAACAGTACCTGGCTAATCCCACCTGTCCTCATGCCTCCCACTCCGGGAGAACCACTTTTGCTCTATATTTCCGCTACGCAATATGCTATTGGTGCACTGCTCGCCCAATATGACCTTAGCCATAAAGAGAAAGCAGTGTACTATCTGAGTCGCACCCTCATCGCCTATGAATGTAATTATCCTCAGATTGAGAAGGCTTGCTTGGCTGTTGTTTTTACCTTCAGAAACTTCGCCATTACCTGCTAAATACTAAGACCAAGCTCATATCCAAGGTCGACCCACTCAAGTATTTGTTGTCCAAACCTACCCTCACAGGTAGAATGGCTAATTGGATCATTCTACTCAGTGAGTTTGATATAGAATTTGTGCATCAAAAATCAATTAAAGGACAAGTACTTGCTGACCAGCTAGCGGAAGCACCTTTGCAAAGCATAGAACCTTTGAGTCTGGATCTGCCAGATGCATCTTTGCTCTACATTGAAGAATCTATCGTATGGCAGATACATTTTGATGGATCATTTACGTTTCATGGTTCAGGTGCAGGAGTGGTCCTTATTACTCCTTCAGGTGATCCTATACCACAGGCTTTCCGCTTGTCCTTCCCTTGCACAAACAACATTACGGAATATGAAGCACTCATTGCAGGGATGAAGCTAGCCATCAAGTGGAATATTCAACATGTGAAGGTTGTAGGTGATTCACAGCTAATCATCAAACAGGTTAATGATGAGTATAAAGTTAAGGATGACAAGCTCATACCTTATAAGAAGTTGGTGGAAAATCTGAAGGAGTATTTGTGCGCATTACCTTTGAGCAAATCCCAAGAGCGCAGAATAGATCGGTAGATGCTATGGCAACGGTGGGATCTATGCTTCGTATTCCGCCAGGGAACAATGATATGCCATTCTTCGTAGAAAATCTACGCCAGCCCGCGTATGACATGCCAAAATCTTGCTTGGCTTGTGAGGTTGTTGGTCCCCATTCACCATGGTATGAACCCATTTTCACCTATCTTAAGGACAGTACATTCCCTCCCGAAATCTCCCGCTCTGAAAAGCAGAGCCTAATTCGCCAGATAGCCCGTTACACCCTGTTAGGAGGTACACTTTATCATCGTGGCTACGATGGGAATCTGTTACGTTGTCTGGATGTGCCGGAGTCAATCCAGGCAATTAAAGAAGTACACGAAGGAGTATGCGGAGCACATACAAACGGAATGGTCTTGGCTAAGAAACTGTTAAGAGTAGGTTACTATTGGCCCACCATGGAAACTGATTGTTGTAATTATGTTAGAAAATGTGTGCTATGCCAAAAGTATGGAAATTTCATCCATGCTCCATCGCAACCATTGCAACCAATCACTACCCCGTGGCCATTCTCCAAGTGGGGACTTGATCTAATAGGGAAGCTTACTCCTACCTCATCTGATGGTCATACACATATCATCACAGCTACAGAATACTTCACAAAATGGGTGGAGGTTGTCCCTTTAACCTATGTCACAGGAGCACAGATTTCTAAATTCATCATGAATCACATTATTTGCCGATATGGTATCCCTGCAGCCATTGTCACAGATAATGGGAAGTCATTTAAGAACAAAACTGTGAAAGGTCTTTGCCAACGGTTCCAAATCAGATTGAAATGGTCCACGCCATATTACCCTCAGGGTAATGGACAAGCTGAGGCAACAAACAAGACTTTGGTAAGGATAATGGAGAAGATGGTTAGCAAAACTGGTCGAAACTGGCACCTACAAATCCACCCAGCCCTCTGGGCCTACCGAACATCAATTCGCACTCCTACGGGTGCGACGCCATATTCCCTCATGTTCGGGACAGAATCTATCATCCCTTTAGAGATTGAAATCCCATCCCTGTGAATTTCTCTTCGGGACTATTTGAATAAGGATGAAGATTACCGAGTGGCAAGATTGGCTGAGTTAGAGCTCCTGGATGAGAGGCGCATTCGCGCTCTTAATCACCTGAAAGTATATCAACACAGAATCTCTCGCAACTACAACAAGAGAATCATCCCTCGCCAGTTTGAGGTGGGTGATTTAGTTATGAAGGAGAACCAGTTCAACACTAGAGCAGAGCGAGAAAAGAAAGGGAAGTTCGAACCACACTGGTTAGGACCCTATGTCATAGTTGCCAAGTATGGCACAGGGGCATACAAGTTGGCTCACCCCAATGGCGATGAGCTCCGAGAGCCCATGAATTCCATGCATCTTAATAAGTTTTATGCCTAAACATGCACAAGAAAGTCATAAAAATAAAATAAAATATATATAAAAAAAAAGAAGAGAGAAAACAGGTGTCCACTAGTGAAAACCACGCAATTGTGGCACTTTGGACAAGTCCTTGGGTGAAAACCAGTTTCTGGTGCCTCGGGAGGATTCGTTGTTCACAAGCATTCTGTATCAGAAGGGTAGTTGTCTTTGTCCTGGACCTAGTTCTACCTTCGAGTTTCCTTGTGCACACCATCTAGTCCAGCCTTGATCCGGCTTTCCCTTCTTCTATTCGTCTGTAAGGGACGTGGTCTTTCATTATTTCCCATCTTACGCTGGGTGCAACTCAACGAATTCACCTTCTTGTTCATAAGCGCATGGCTTCTGCCCTTGTATATTCCCCACCTAACACTGGGGGCATCCATGCTTTCTTGGTTACCTGCACATAGCTTTGGAAAACTGTTGAAAACACAAAAACAATAGAAATTGTTTCACAAAACACAAAAACAATAGAACATTGTTTTAAGAAAACACAAACACAATAGAAAATTGTTTCACCAAATACAAAAACAATAGAAAATTGTTTGAGAAAACATAAAAGCAATAGAAAATTGTTTCACCAACACACAAACAATAGAAAATTGTTTCACAAAACACAAAAACAATAGAAAATTGTTTCACAAAACACAAAAACAATAGAACATTGTTTTGAGAAAACACAAAAACAATAGAAAATTGTTTCACCAACACCAAAAAACAATAGAAAATTGTTTGAGAAAACATAAAAACAATAGAAAATTGTTATCACCAAACACCAAAAAACAATAGAACATTGTTTTGAGAAAACACAACAAAACAATAGAACATTGTTTCGAGAAAAACACAAAAACAATAGAACATTGTTTCGAGAAAACAACAAAAACAATATATATCTATATCAAAACAATCTAAAAAAACAAGGCAAAAATTTTTTCAAAAAATTCCTAAAAAGTAAAACACCCTACACAATGGTAACTTGCTTCTTACGGCTGAAACTTGTGTCTTGCGCATGGTATTTTCTCCATATCCTGTTGGTTTGTCTCACATCTTCCCCGATTAATACGACTCGCGGATCACTGGATTCACAACCATTCACAAAAGCTAGCTGCTTGCTTCGTCTGTACTCTGGGGCACTTTTGGTTGCCTGGTGCTGTTTCGTTGCGCACAAATGCTTTTCATGGACCCCGTGTCCATTTTCATTTCCCCTTGCATGTATCCTTGCTTGGGGCATCATTTTTAACCCTTGTCGTCAATCACGAACTTGTGGATCTCTTCAGCACTGATAACAAAACATTTGTACAACTATCTTGACCGTTGTTGGGTTAGATATGTGCGTTCGTACTTGTTTTCCCCTGTTATATGAGCTTGTTTCCTTCTCGTATTGCATTGCATTATTGTATGTTTCGTGGAGTTGGTATTTTCAGCAATGGACAATTGTTCATAGTATGGCTTTTCATGTCATTCTACCTTTGTCGTATGCTTATATTTTTCATAAGGACCGATGATGTAGTTCCTATGGCAATATGATGACATCAAATTTGTTCCAAACAAATAAGCAGCTAGAGGCTAAGCTCTTCTCTCCCCTCATCCATATTTCTTCTACACCACTTCCCTTTCACCCCTAATTCTCCCTCTCCTCGGGGCATCCTGCCTCGTCCCCATTCTTCTGCCTACTTCTCACCTTTTCGATCGTCGATCGAGTTCTTCTATCACCCCATCGACACTCGAGGGGCATCTCTCCCTCCTACTAATTTTTCTTCCATCTCTTCAAAATCTCTTTTATCTACTATCTTTGAAGTGGCCATCACTTATGCCACCCCAAAGAGGGGCAAATGTAGACACTTATAATTATGCCCAAGCAATTTAAATACTTAAATTGTGCTAATTATCCCCTTTCTCGCAAATCAACGACATATCGTCAAAGGCACTCATTTTCCCTCATATCATCATTAATTAATTACACTAAGCTAATTAATTAAGTTGCCTATCCACAAATACCCTAATTAACGACCTTCTGTTAATAAATCACCCCTTCTACCTAGACTAATTAATTATTATTAATTAATTAGCTTTCCCGTCCATTTAACCAATAAATCAATATTTAATTGATTTAATCCCCTTCTAATAGCCTAAATCACACTAATATTCCTCTAATTGGCTTCTATAAGCTTACACCTACCTATTAATTAATCACCTTTGATTAATTAAAATACCCCCCAACTCCCATGACTTGCTAAACATGTATTAAACCCTTCTAAAGTAAGGTTACCTTTAATAAAGCAACCTTATCCATTCCTAATCATGTTTTACCTTTATCCCACATTCATGAGAATGTGTTGAATCCTTTATCCTTTGGGCTATATAAAGAGCCCTCCACCTACCTTTTTACTTACACCTAAACTTTCTAAGAGAGTAAATGCAAAGCATATAGCAAAGAGACTAAGAGCTTGCACCTTGCCCTTTGAGAGTTCATCATCTTGAAGAGTTAAGCCTCTTTCTTAAAGTGCTTGGGTCATATGGGAGGTGTCAAAAGGGTCTTGTAGCCCAACTTTGATTAGCCCCCATTCCTAGGTTCTTGGAGCATTAAGGACAACTATTTTGATAGCCATGGAGCTTACTTAGGTCCATTCATTTATTTGTTGTTAGAGAATAGAGGATTTTAGATATTTAGCATTGTTAGTTTCAAAGTTTGTATTGATGAATGCTAGCATCTAACCCTTGTTTAATTCTTATCATGATGGTGTTTATGCTTTGTTTTAGCTAAATTGTAGAACTATTTTAGGTGGTAGTTCTTGCTTCATTTAATTTAGCATTAAGCAAAGTATACATGCACACAGTTAGTTTTAAAAGGTCTATCTAGGGGGGGCACCTACTAGGTAGGATTTGTTTTGGTTAAAACAGTCTTCATTTTACATTTTTAGGTGCTTTTAGGCTATTTGACCCGCGTGGGTTGTCGGACCACAACCGCTGCCCTGGGCAGGGCGGCGGTTACACAACCGCTGCCATGTTTAGGGCGGTGGTTACAAGACCACCACCTTTAAGGTGGATATTATGGAACCGCTGCCCTGCTTAGGGTGGTGGTTCCTCACAGAATGCAAAAACAACACTTCTTTTGAAGTTAAATTTTCATTTTTAGCATTCTTATATGTTTTTAAGATTTTTCTAATGTCATTTGGATACTAACTTGCCATGTTTTGTGTGTTTTTGGGTGCATGTAGGTGAGGGAAGAGTACATTCGATGGATCTGGAAGAGAGAGTGTGATTGGCTCCCACCAGTATTAGATGCCCTTTCTCAGGACAAGTAGGACACTCTTCAGAGGGCCGGTATACTACGTATATCGCAGGTTCCACATGTTGCACCATCTAGTCACATACTTTGTGACTTATTTTCATATTGGGATGCCGATCGGAACACTTTTTTATTACCAGGGGGTCCGAGGTGAGTGGACCATTACTTTGGAGGACGTTTACCATATCTTGGGGGTCCCAATTATCAGGAGGTGGCTCACTCTTGAGACACAGCAGGTTCACCGGGCTCAGATAGCACAATGGGCCTCATACATGGGAGATGTAGTTATAGTCCACTGGTTTGAAGAAGGGATGAGGGTCTGATCTATCCCTGGTCTGTCCATCCCTTGATTCGTCAGGCCATTATGGGAATCCTTGCCTCGAGATTGATCTAGGATAAGGGAGGAGACACTCTATTGTATTGCTAGTCCCCCATCATCACACAGATTGAGGACATGGCCGGATTTATGCCTGGGGAGCCAACATACTTGGGACCACCTACCATGATTTGTACAGGGTGGTCTGTTTATAGGGGCAGTCTTTGAGCCATCCAACCCTATTTGTGAGCTAGGTCTACGAGCATTTCATCCCCTATGGTAGAGGTGTAGAGGTTGCCGATCCAGGAGCTATGAGGAAAGCCAGATGGATAGACATGTCGGTGCTCAGAGCACCTCACCACCCAGTTGCTTCCCTGACCACTGATGACATGGAGGCCATAATATATCAGACTATGGCAGGTTTATGGGGCGAAGAGGCTCTTACTTTGATTTCCTGCTCCACCATAGGGCAGCTTGTTGACAGGGTGGGGAGGGTGGAGATATACCCTTTTGGTCAAGTGCCTCAGCAGTTTGGCCTACCTTACGTGGATATGATTCCCCCAGTGGTGCCAGTGTATAGATCAGTTTGAGAGGCTAGAGGAGGTCCTAGAGGCCAGGGTCAAACAGTTATTACTCATGGTGTTCCTATTGCGGCTAGGTGAGTAGTACGTGCTCGAGGGAGAGTTGGATCTCCTCAGGCACCCTTACTTCAGATTGCCACCGGTCCCGCCCATAGCAGTGATGATCCTATTGATATAGACTCTGAGTCTGAGGAGTTCATAGGGGGGAGATGGAGGAGGAGACCAAGGCTGAGGCTAGTGATTCAGGTGGATAGGAGGACAGTGATCTTGAGTGGCATGACACTCAGGATATCTTACAGGCAGAGAGGGTGGAGTAGAGTGCAGAGAGGGTGACTCTGGTTTCAGAGGAGCCACTCTCTCGGGGCCTTGGTGGGGAGGATGAGTCTGTAGTGGGATGCTATGTTGCTCTAGCCATGGGAGGAGTACCTCAGTCAGCGGTGGCAATCTGTAGTAGGTGCTGACCCTAGGGATCCCTCTTGGAGACCTAGAGATTCGAGTGAGTTTTCATCCTTCTTTTAATGTTTATTTCTAGTTAGGATTTCCTTAGTTGCTATCTCTCCCTTTGTTTACATTTGTTTTTATCTCTTGATTATTTCTAATTTGTTTTCTTCTCCTTTTCCCTGCAAAGACTGTCGATGGTGCGATACCTGCTTTTGTATGGTATGCATCGATACCCTGATGAATCCCTTGAGAGACCCATGCAGAGCTATCCGTGATGCCAGGGGAGCCTTCAGCGCTGGTAGGCATATTCGATGTTTTTGTCCCCTTTCTGGCATTAGCCAAGATGGTGTCTAACCCTTCTACTGGATCTGGCCGAGTATAGGACAGAAAATCACTGATGAGGAGTCATTCTCATGGAAAGACCATTAGCTGCCCCCTCAGAGTGCTGCCTACATAGTCTTGGAGAAAAGGGACCTCAGGCCGATGTAGTTCTCCTATGAGCTATGGAAGAATATGAGGAGGTATGAAAATGAGGTAGTAGGTGTTAGGAATGGTGTCAGTTTTAGATCTGTTAGGTGTGGGTGGATTATAGGTAAAGTGATGTAGGTGGGGTCAATTGTGGTGAAAGAAGAAGATTACCCCAAAGGTAAACGTCGAGGACCAAGTCCTATATAAGGTAATCAAAACATAAAGAAAGATGGTTCAAAAGATAAGAGGGGGAAATAACGCTACCTAATTGGGTAAAATGATACCAAATAAATCATATCTTGGAGGAGGTGATGAATGTAAGACCCTAAAGACATTGCATGATTGATTGTTCTATGGTGAAAAGTAGTCACATGATCATCAAATGTCTAAGTTCCAAAAGGTCTATCTAGGGGGGGGCACCCTACTGGGGTAGGATTTGTTTTGGTTAAAACAGTCTTCATTTTACATTTTTAGGTGCTTTTAGGCTATTTGACCCACGCGTGGGTTTCGGACCACAAGACCGCTGCCTGGGCAGGGCAGGCGGTTACACAACCGCTTGCCACCTGTTTAGGGCGGTGGTTACAAGACCACCTGCCTTTAAGGTGGATAGATTATGGAACCGCTGCCCTGCTTAGGGTGAGGTGGTTTAACTCCTCACAGAATGCAAAAACAACACTTCTTTTGAAGTTAAATTTTCATTTTTAGCATTCTTGACATATGTTTTTCGAGATTTTTTATAATGTCATTTGGATACTAACTTGCCATGTTTTGTGTGTTTTTGGGTGCATGTAGGTGAGGGAGGAGTACATTCGATGGATCTGGAAGAGAGAGTGTGATTGGCTCCCACCAGTATTAGATGCCCTTTCTCAGGACAAGTAGGAACACTCTTCAGAGGGCCGGTATACTATGTATATCGCAGGTTCCACATGTTGCACCATCTAGTCACATACTTTGTGACCTTATTTTCATATTGGGATGCCGATCGGAACACTTTTTTATTACCATAGGGGTCCGAGGTGAGTGGACCATTACTTTGGAGGACGTTTACCATATCTTGGGGGTCCCAATTATCGGGGAGGTGGCTCACTCTTGAGACAGCAGGTTCACGGGGGCTCAAATAGCACAATGGGCCTCATACATGGGAGATGTAGTTATATCCACTGGTTTGAAGAAGGGGAATGAGGGTCTGATCTATCCCTAAGTCTGTCCATCCCCTTGATTCGTCAGGCCATTATGGGGATCCTTGCCTCGAGATTGATCTAGGATAAGGGAGGAGACACTCTATTGTATTGCTAGTCCCCCATCATCACACAGATTGAGGGACATGGCATGGATTTACGCCTGGGGAGCCAACATACTTGGGACCACCTACCATGATTTGTACAGGGTGGTCTGTTTATAGGGGCAGTCTTTGAGCCATCCAACCCTAGTTATGAGCTGGGTCTACGAGCATTTCATCCCCTACGGTAGAGGTGTAGAGGTTGCCGATCTCAGGAGCTATGAGGAAAGCCAGATGGACAAGACATGTCGGTGCTCAGAGCACCTCACCACCCCAGTTTCTTCCCTGACCACTGATGACATGGAGGCCATACCATATCAGACCATGGCAGGTTTATGGGGCGAGGAGGCTCTTACTTTGATTTCCTACTCCACCATAGGGCAGCTTGTTGACAGGGTGGGGAGGGTGGAGATACACCCTTTTGGTCGAGTGCCTCAGCAGTTTGGCCTACCTTACGTGGATATGCTTCCCCCAGTGGTGCCAAGTGTATAGATCAGTTTGAGAGGCCAGAGGAGGTCCTAGAGGCCAGGGTTGGACAGTTATTACTCATGGTGTTCCTATTGCGGTCTAGGTGAGTAGTACTGTGCTCGAGGGAGAGTGGTATGGCTCCTCAGGCACCCTTACTTCAGATTGCCACCCCGGTCCCGCCCATAGCAGTGATGATCCTATTGATATAGACTCTGAGTCTGAGGAGTTCATAGGGGGGAGATGGAGGAGGAGACCGAGGCTGAGGCTAGTGAGTCAGGTGGAGAGGAGGACAGTGATCCTGAGTGGCATGACACTCAGGATATCTTACAGGCAGAGAGGGTGGAGCAGAGTGCAGAGAGGGTGACTCTGGTTTCAGAGGAGCCACTCTCTCGGGGCCTTGGTGGGGAGGATGAGTCTGTAGTGGGATGCTATGTTGCTCTAGCCATGGGAGGAGTACCTCAGTCAGCGGTGGCATCTGTAGTAGGTGCTGACCCTAGGGATCCCTCTTGGAGGCCTAGAGATCTGAGTGAGTTTTCATCCTTCTTTTTAATGTTTATTTCTAGTTAGGATTTCCTTAGTTGCTATCTCTCCCTTTGTTTACATTTGTTTTTATCTCTTGATTATTTCTAATTTGTTTTCTCCTTTTCCTGCAGAGACTGTCGATGAGTGGCGAGACCTGATTTGTAGGGTATGCATCGATACCCTGATGATCCCTATGGAGAAGACCCATGCAGAGCTATCCGTGGATGCAGGGGAGCCTTCAGCAGCTGGTAGGCATACCGATGTTTTTTCCCCTTTCTGGCATGTAGCCAAGATGGTGTCTACCCTTCGTACTGAGTTGGCCGAGTATAGGACAGAAAAGCACTTGATGAGGAGTCATTCTCATGGAAAGACCATAGCTGCCCCTCGAGATCGTGAGCCCTCCGTGCACTCAGAGCGCCAGTGTAGCCTGGAGTCCTAGACGTGGGTGTGCACCCTTAGAGAGATCTCATAGGGTTTTGAGAAGCCACTTGGCTCTCTTGGACCATTTTTATGATGTATTTGTATTTCCTGGGCTCTTTGAGCATTTTGACCATGCGTAGCGCATGATGGCATTGTACAGGAATTTATATATATATATATATAATTTTTTGGATCAGATTCTTGGTATTATGACTTTGTTTCTGTTTCCACATGTAAACTATGATGTTATGTTTATATGCTTTTTAGAATGTATGCAATGGAGAAAAAATGATACAATTGTTTACTTTCTTTTTGTATTTTGTGATGTTGATATATGATAATGTAGACACAATGTGATTTTGAACTTTAGTTTCTACAAGCAATTTTTGGTACTTCATATTTTTTTTGACAAAGCGTTGTGATAAACCGGTATGATGAGCACATAAACTTGCCCCATTCCTAACTCCATGCAACTAGTAAGATGCGAGGGCTTGTCACCGAGAGCTAGAAAGGGCACAAGTTATGAAATGTGTTGAAATGATAGTGATGAGAGATAGACAAAGCTTTGGTGGAACTAGATTAGGATGCTACAAGCCTACTCTACTCAAGGGACTCCATAATTTGGGATGCAACTTGCTTTGCGGTTTATCTAGATTTAGATCCATAGATGGCCACATGGTAGACAAAATATGGGTTTCAAGGTTTTGAACTCTCTTAGAATTTTAGACACCTGATTCATTTGTTTTTGACTCAATATTTCAAAGTTTCATTTGAATTTGATTGCTTATGACCTTCAACGTTTAATTTTCAAGAGGACCCCTCTACACCTTGCCCCATGCTACTAGTAAGAAGAGTGGGTTTATCACCATGGACAAGGTACAAGTGAGTAAGGGCATTCCCATCCTTTCCCAACCCTACGTCACTAGTAAGAGACACAAGCTTATCACCAGAGGTTGGTAGGGTAAGGAAATGTGTAAAATAAATTTTTTTGTTTGATCTATACTTGACTTGTTTGTTTGAGTAGAATGTCAGTGTGTTCTTATTTCCAAAGAGATATATATAAGGGATAGATGTGACACGATGAAGCTTCTAGAACATACCATAGGCAAGACACCTATCCTAGGAAGAAACCAAAAGTGAGAATAAACCCGCAGATCATGGTGTGGTTACCGTTTAAGGCTTTGTCATATCTAGTTTTATTTGATGAAATGATTCTGAAACAGGTGATGACGTTATAAAATGAAGAAGTATGATTATATTTTTTATGCCAATACCATCATAAGTTTGTAATGAATTACTTTGGGAATAAGTTCCTTGATCACAAAATTATACAAAACAAGTAGAAAAAACGAACGTAACTACATGAAGATGCAATGTAGATATAATTATACAGACAGTGTTGGTCGCACTTATGCATAGAATCATTTAAGGTGTAGGGAATTGACTGTTTCACCAAATTCCTCACCTTCTAAAGTACATAAGAGATATGCACCATTTCCATAGTCCTTTGTGACTTGGTATGGGCCCAACCATTTGGGCCGGAACTTCATTCCTTCGCCGGTCTTTTTATCGATCCAGCTGTCTAGTATTAGAACTAAATCACCTTCATATATGTCTCATTCATAGACCTTCTTGTTATACTGCCGGCACATCCGGTTAGCATAGACTCTGTACCCGTTGTTCGGCATCTAACCTAGCTTCATCTAGGATTTCTAGTTGGGAGAGACATGCTTCTCTATAAGCGTCTTCATCCAGAATCCCTTGTAATGAGATACGGAGACTGGGTATTTCAACCTCAAGCGGAGAGAACTGCTTCTGCCCCGAATACCAGCGAGAAAGGAGTCACTCCTGTTGGTGTTCTTATTGAGGTTCGATGGGCCCACAAGGCCGGATATAACTTCAAATGCCAATCTCGTTTGTTTTCTTTCACTGTTTTAAGAAGAATGGCTTTTAATGTTTTGTTTGTCGCTTCAGCCTGTCCGTTGGCTTGAGGGTAATACAGGGAGGCTGTATGATGGCTTATTTTAAATTTATTGCATAGTTCACGAACTTCGTCATTCTTAAAGGAAGTACCATTATCTGAGATAATGATTTGCAGGACACCGTACCTGTAAATGATCTGGTTCAAAATGAACTTGGTGATCACAGAACCCAGTACAGTGGTGAGAGGCATAGCCTCTACCCATTTGGTAAAATACTCGGTGGACGTGATTATGAAGTTATGGCCATCTGTAGATGAGGGAGAGAACTTCCCTATAAAATCTAGGCCCCATGTAGAAAAAGGGCCATGGAGTAGCGATTGGTTGTAGAGCTTGTGCTGACATGTGAATCTCGTGGGAGAATTCTTGGCACTTATGACACCTTCGTACAAACTCTACTACGTCGTGTTCTAGAGTAGGCCAAAAATAGCCCATCCGATGTATTTTACGAGTGGTGGCATGACCACCAAAGTGGCCTCCACATATTCCACTATGAGATTCGTGGAGAATCTTCTTGGATTCTTCTGTGTCGACACATCTTAGAAGCATTCCATCGAATGCTTTTCGATAGAGCACTTGTTCTATAATGACGTATTTAGCTACAATAATGCATAACCACCTTCTTCGTTGTGGTGTAGCACCTTCTGGATACGTATGGTCCATGATATAATTAATAATGTCAGTATACCAAGGACACTCAGAGATAGGAGGTCTGGTTTCGATGTAGTATATGCATTCATCGGGAAAGTCCAGATCTACTAGATTGCCTCCGTCTAATGGGTTGTCAGCTAACCAATCCACAATGATTTGTCCCTTAACAGACTTCTAATTTACAAATGTTAATTAAAATTCACCCATTAAGGTTATAAAGCGTCTGACTTTTTTAGACAAGGACCCTTGCGTGAGGAAGGTTCGTAAATGGTCTGTTTTTATAATGACCCTTGTTTCTTGATTTAGCATATAATGTCTTAAGCGTTTGGTTGCAAAGATTATGGCAAGGCATTCTCGTTCTGCCTATGTATAATGTGTTTCATAGTCGAGCAATGTTTGGCTAATGAAATAGATCGCACGTTCTCTCTTGTCATCATCTTCTTGAGCCAGCATACAGGCTAGCAAGACATTGGTAGCTCATGAATATAAGATTAACTGGTGGTCTGGCTTAGATGGCATTAGCATAGGTGGTGATAATAGTAAACACTTAACGGTGTTGAAAGCTTTGTTGCAGTCTTCATTCCAATCAATACTATAATATTTCTTGAGTAGATTGTTGATTGGATGAATGGCGAAGCTTAAATCTGGGATGAATCGTCGGATTGCACCGAGTTTTCCGAGAAATGACCTGATTCCAGATTCATCCGAAGGTGGGACCATTCCGAGAAAAGCTCAAATTTTTGTTGGGTCAACATCGATCCCTCGTGATGATATAATGTAACCTAGGATCTTCCCTCCTGTTACACCAAAGATGCATTTTTCTGGATTTAGCGTGACTCCGTATTCTATTAGACATGAGAGAATGACGTGGAGTACTTCCGGGTGATCACAACGCTTCTTGGCCTTGGCCAACAAGTCATCTACGTAGGATTCCACAATTTTGTGAATAAGATCGTGAAATATGTATGTCATTTCCCATTGGTATGTAACGCCAGCATTCTTGAGACCGAATGACATAACAACGTAGCAATAGGTTCCCCAAAGAGTTATAAACGTGGTTTTTGCTTGGTCTTGTTCAGATATTCTGATTTGATTGTATCTTGAGAATCCATCCATGAGAGACAAAAATCTCAAATCTAGTTGTTGCATCAACAATGACGTCTATGGATGGTAACGGGAAGTCGTCCTTAGGACACGCCTTGTTAATGTCTCAAAAGTCTATACAGATGCGTATCTTCCCATTATTTTTGAGAATGGGAACGATATTAGATACCCACTGAGAGTAATCGACTAGTTTGATGAATCCTACTTGGAGGAGTTTTATTACCTCCTCTTTCACCATGAGAGCTACCTTGGGTTTCATTGGTCTCGATTTTTGTTTAATCGGCTTTGCGTCTGATTTAGTGACAAGGTTATGTACCACAATGTGTGGTGCGACCCCTATCATTTCTTTATAATTAAATGCAAAAGCCTTCTGATGTTCCTTGAGGATTTGAGTGTGTATTTCTACTTCTGATGGAGTTAACGAGGATCCTAACTTCAATATCCTTGGTTCATCTTTCGTTCCGATGTTAATATCAATTGTTTCTTCGATTAAAGAAGTGTTACCTTCTTCAAACTCAGGTGGGGGCTGGAGGTAATTCCAGATCGTCTCCATTTTCTACTGTGTATATGTTGAGTTCCTTTTGTGGGGGAAGCTCTATCATGGGATTCCCGAAGTAGGAGGATGAATGTGGGATTAAGGACAAATCTATCACGTGATGGGTGAGATGTAACGTTGCATAGGTGTTTAAGTAATCAAGAGTGGTTCTATCACTATCAATGTGGTCTAGGATAGTAGATTTGTTCTCATCTCTATTCGTTAAAAGAGGGTTTGACATTGTTTTCACCAATGGTTCAGTACGAAGGGATACCATGAAACGGGTATCTTCCAACTCACTGTTTGGAGTGAAGCGTGACGCTGAGGTTGCTATCGAATCGGCGAGAAGATTTTGTTCTCACAGGATTGCTTCAATTGATATGAAGTCAAACTCTTTTCTCAAATCCAATACAACTATTTTGTAGAGCTGTAAGTGCTCAGCTCTGGTTTCATACATTTCAGAGACTTGGTTTGCTACCAATTGTGAGTCTCCTAACACCCTGATGTTATCAACCCCGAGCCTTTTAGCTAAGATGAGGCCAAGGAGGAGGGCTTCATACTCGGCACCGTTGTTTGTACACTCAAAATTTAGTTTGAAGGTGAATGGTAAGATCTTTCCCTCAGGAGAAGTGAAGATTACACCTGCCCCAGCTCCATAACGACATCTAGCTCCATCGAAATGGAGAGTCCAATATTTGGCTGGGAATATGGACATTGGGATATTTGTTGTGTTAACATCTTCTGGCTCGGTTACTTCCACCATGCAGAGATCTTCTGCTGGAAGAGAACCAACACCTAGGGTATATCCCATGCCTATAGAATCAAATGGTAGGAAGATTGGTAGATCCTATTCTAACAACTCGACAATTTTTGTAGTAGTTCCTAACGATACTGTTTCTACAATGTTAGCCTCATCCTTGAGGGCTGGGATAGTTAGGCTCATAGTCTCAAGAATTGTCGTAGGTACTAACTTTTCTTCTGGTTTTGTGTTAGTTGGTTTATTAAGTTGGTTTTCCAGGAGTTCGAACTCAGAATGAGTGCCTGGCCTTTTCTTCAGGTCTTCTAGGTGTATGTCAAATGGTTTTGGATCACCTTTGGCTATGAATATCTTTCCTAAGTGCAAGAATCTTACTTCTTGAAATAACGTAGAAGGAATTGCCTTCATATGGTGTATCCACAGTCGGCCAAGGATCATATTATAGTTGGTTTCCTGATCTATAATATAAAACTCAGTCAGGATTGTTTTGGGTCCTAAGGTGACCGGTAGTATTATAGTTCCAATCGACGTGGCTTTAAGGCTATCATAGCCTCTTAATGTATTTCTAGTCGTGGAACAATTCATTTCTCCATACCCTAGTTTTTGAAGGAAAGAGAAGGGGACTATGTTAACTGCTGCTCCATCGTCAACCATCACACGTTTCACATAATTGTTATAAACCCACACTTGTAAGTGTAAGGCTGGATCGCCTCTGCGTGCAATCTCAGCATCTGTTGGTATTTTGTTTATTTTGAATATAAACTCGGTATCCCTATCTGGCTGTCCCAGAGGGTGGATATCAAAGTCTATATGGTTTACCTGTGTTTCGGGAGGTGGCATGATGTTAATTAAATGACCTAAACCTAATGCTTCTAAAAGAGTAGCCCTGTGGGCAGGAGAGTTTTTTAATAAATCCAAAAAGGAGATATGAGAGAAAGTCTTTGTTAGGTCATTAATCAAATCATAGGCACCTATGGGTTTTACGAATGGCTGTTGAATGTTATCTGTCTCTAGCGGGTAACTTGGACTCGGCTGAGAGGAATACTCTCGTGTCCTTGTTACAGCTTCTATAGGTAGTTCAGTGTCTAATTCTACCAAGCCAACTATCTTGGGTCGCGGCTGACTTCCTAATTGTGGCGCAACTAATGGATTTAGTGAAGTCAAGGCTTCATGATCATTGTTTCCTGTCATTATGCCCTTATTTGTCCCATTTGGATTTAGCCTATTGTTATTGTGATTTGGGAGCGGATCATTAAAGATCTTGAGGGGAGCATTTTGAGGGGAAACTACCCCTGTAAAAGCATTTGGTGCTGGTGACGCAGAATCTGTCAAGAACATATCTATGAAAAGTTGTCTTTGTTCCTCTTGCAAACATTGCATGAATTTATTATAGTCACGGCACATTCTAGTGTCATGGCCTCGAATTTTGTGAAAACCACAAATACGAGTTAGGATTGTAATTCCTAGTTTGTTGGTTTGGTGCATATTGTGATCCAAAACTCTTGATCAAACCGTTGCCTATTAGGATTAAAGTTTTGCATTTGTTGTTTTTGGTTTTGGTTCTGGTTTTGGTATCCAGTTGAGTTTTGGTTTGGACCCTGTGTAGGGTTTCACCGTTGTTGTTGTTGTGGATGATTAAAATCCACTGCATTGATTGTTGGGGTAAAGTTGTTGTTTCGCTGATTGTTCATTAGTGGTGGAGTATTTACAACATTTGGCCTTTTAGCCTGGTCAGTTACTCCATCTGTGGTTGCTCCATGATTTTTGTTAAGGATTTTAGGTCCTTGATTAATGTTTGTGGTAGTGGGATAAGTTGTAGTATTCTGGTTGGGGGTGATTAACCTCCCATTTGCTCCATACGTCTTATGACCGCTATCTATTGCCGCTTGATCTATTCAGAGAGCGTTCTCAAGTACTTCATCGTAAGTCCTTAGTGGGAACTTTTGGACTTCTTCCTTTACCTCTCTATTGAGGGAATGAAGGAATAAATCGCATAGTTCCATTTGATCCATGTTTGGAGCACTGGCTGAAGAATAAAGAACTGTACGCCATCTTTGAATGAAATGAGCAACAGATTCATTGTGTTCCTGCTTAATGTGCAAGAATTCCCTGATTCCTATTCTCAATAGTTTGTTCATATCAAATGCCTTGATGAATTCTGAAATGAGTTGTTTAAATGAATGGATGGAAGCCTCAGGTATTCTATAATACCAATCGAGAGCGATGCCTTCCAAGGTTTTGGGGAATATTTTAGCAACAACCGCATCCCAAGGGAGCAGTTCTCGAATGGCTGTGGCATAGGCCTTGATATGTGCATTCGGATCTCCCTCCCCTTTGTATTTGGGAAAATCGGGAAGAGGTCTTGGAAGCATGACACTTCGTATGGTGAAGTCCAAGGGCTCTTTCAAATATTCTGAATAAGTCCCTATCACGTAGGTTTCGACCATTGATGGTGCCTGCTGAGGGAGCGGCGGTGGAATGGGTTGTTGATATGGCATAGCGTATGCATTGGCAGGGGCATAAGGAAACCCCTGTGTTTGAGAAAACATGCCGGGAGAGGAGAACATATCCCCTTGTGGTGATTTGGAGTACATGTTTAAGTATGAAGGGGTATTGCCCAAGAGTGGATTGTTTTGTACTAAACCGGGAGGTATCACATTCTCCACTGGAATGGCATTTGAAAATGTGGTTCTAGTTGGCATTTGTTGTGAATACTGAGGAGGCATGCCCAACGTGCCTATTCCTGTGAGGAGGTCTACTTGGCCAGGATGGTGTGGAGGATTAGAATTTCCTACCTGCATGAATTGAGAATGGTGATTTGCCTGAGCAAGTTCTAACCCCCTAAATTTTTCTACTAAAGTTGAAATGACCTCATTTGGTGAAGTCACGATATTCTGCCTTAGTGGCATTTGTTGTATATCCTGATGTTGTATAGGCATGTGATACCCCGCTATGAACTGATTGCTGCCCTGCCAAGTTTCCCCGAGGGTGTTTCCTATATGTAGTGGCACGGAGGTATTTTCTTGAAAAGAGACCTCAGGTTGTGTTTGTAAACTCCCTATGGGTGGGTACATACTCCGAGAGCATTGTTCATTCCTAGCATAACGTACTGAATGTTCATCATATAAAACTAGGTATGGGTCTGATTGTCTACTAATTTGTGGTCTAAGCAGCACCTGAGGAGATGAACCAGATTCTCCTGTGAACGTCATATTGTTCGAGCCTGAAGGCTCTGTGTGTTGCATTTGAGTGAGCTGATCCAACTCCTCTGTTTGGAAAGATGAGTTATATCTAGTCCTTGGAGGTGGAGTTTGTGTTGACAACTAGTTGGCTGAATAATTGTCACCCCATATTGAGAGTGAGGGTGATGACTGTCTATTCAGTTGAGCGTAGTATGCCTCAAGACCTAGGAGAGGTCTACCATATGCATCGAATCCCAACATATTCAGGGGGTATATGAATACCCACAGAATAATGGGAAGGAGCGAAGGTGGAAAAAAGAGGTAATAAGGAAAAGGAAAGCAATGTGTTGTTTCACATCGGGTTCACCAATTTTGTTGGTGAAGCTGATTTGAAGGCGAATGAGGTATAGAAGATGAAGAAGTTGTTTGTTTCACGTCGGGTTCACCAATTTTGTTATTGAAGCTGATGAAGGGAAAATAGAAGTGAAGCAGTTGTTTGTCTCACGTCGAGTTTACCAATTTTGTACGATGGAAAAGTGACAAGAAAGCATGGGAATCTACTAGTAACTCTTCCTCGCACCCGACCTCTCGAGGTCATGCCAAGACAGCCGGTGGGGATGGAATATTCGTGGGGATGTACCGACAAACTAGTTAGGAAACCTTATGTCTTCGACACGCACTAGTGGAATCTGTGAATCTAAGGCAAATAAGGCTCTCCTAACTTGAACTGGTGTGATAGATCGATCGGTGAGGATGACTGCTTGAAGGACTCCAATCAATATCAAGCTCTAGCGTAATTCGGTCTATGGGTTGTGGTATACGTGGAAAATGACCTAGGATTGTTTCGTATATGTCTCCGGACAGGGTCATGAAAGTGGATGATGGGTACGGTGGACTCTACGGGCGATTGCCTGGTCTAGTCCAGAACTCCTTAGCTTTGTTAGCTGCTACGTCTAACAAGGATAACTATGTGATGATGATAGGTGGAAGTGGAGTAGATCTGAATACTAATGTGCGTAAGCCAGCGTCAACGTCAGTTTGACCTGTGGACTCATTGGGTTGTGGGATTTGTGGGTCACAACCATAGATTCGTGGTTGTTGTGGACCTGCTATGGTCATGTGTGGAATCAGTCCCTAATCCCTAGTATCCAATAGTCGTATGCCTTCTCAGCCTCTATGTTCAGAATTAACAGTTGTGTGATCTTCTCAGAGTATCTCATAGGCATTCTTGCAACCTGAATCCTTAAGCTAGTATCTATGTCTGTGAGAGTGTCTCCTACGTCTGGCTATGGGACCAAAGGATCACAACCGAACGTTTTCTCTCTTTCAAGCCCTTCTACAGTCATATGGATAATTATCTAGGGTAATCTGTAGTTTGGCTGATTTGACCAAAACATGTGCGCTTGGTCATCTTCTCTGTTTAACCCACTCAACTGTGAGCTAATCTGTTGTAAGTCTACTGTTGTTTGGAAGATGTGGATTTTAAGGTTCTGATCTATGTCAGTTATTGCTGTGATGAGATTGGGTTGAGGCACGATTGGCTCGAATACATATTCTCTGGGTTCCCTAGGTCCCGTGATTGTCATACCAAAGGAAATGATACCAATCTAACTAATGACAGAATAATTTAACTGCGTAAGATATGTCTATGTATATTCCTAAATCTGATAATTATTGATAAACTACTAGACATAATTTAAAGAGAAATTATCTAATTTAACAATTAAACTAATAACATAATTAAAATGAACAAAGCAACCGAGTGTAACTACTTGTTCATGCAATTTGTAGATCTATTTCTAAATAACCTAATAGCTAGTCTACTTTATTTGAAAGACTCCCGATCCTACCTCAGAAGTGAGGAGTGAATCATATTTTCTCAGAAAATATCAATGCCCACAGCTTCCCTGGAAATAGCGAAAGTAAAATTAACAGAAATGAAATGATTTGCTACTCTATTTGATATGCTTCTAACTAGAACTTTGAAATCTAGAACCTGGATTTTGCAGAATAGTGGTGAATCCGATGGTGTGTGGCTTTGTCTCCTCAGTGTGATATCCTCGTTCCTTCATGCTCACATGGAACCAGAAAAGCATGTAATGCTAGCATCAACAGAAGTAGATATTGGAACAATGGTAGTTTAGGATACAAACTGAATACAATGTGAGTAGGAGAGGGATAGCGCAAGAGTACATAGCTTGGTTTATGCAATTCCTAATAGGATTTATTGCCAGCCATGCAACATAAAACGTTCTGAACCTGAAACTATCTTGTTTGACGAACAAGACCTGCAACTTTAATAGCTTCCTACTGAAAATTAAACTATCCTACTTTAATGGATTGCATGAAGTGATAACATCACTTGCACAAGGTGGATATGTGGCTTCCTAACAGCATAACAACACTAACTAGGCCTGTAATGAATGAAACTATGAATCCTAAATGAAATGAAGGGCTAAGCTATTGAAATGAGAAATTCAGACAGCAAATTTGAGGGGCCATTTTCTTGAGCACAAGCCAAATATTTATAGCATTTACTTTTACCCAAAGGTAAAAACCAAATTGATCTCTTAAACCATAAACAATGCCAAAACACTATTCCAGGGAACCAGAATCATTAATGCAAGCCAAAGGTGGTGAAAAAAAGTTGGTAAACATTGAAATTTATGTGAGTCACGTTAAAAGAGCATTCTGGAAAATGCAAGGACCACTGCCCTGAGTAGGGCGGTGGTTACAGGACCGCCGCCCTGACTGGGTGTCGGTCACAAGACTGCCATCCAGTCAGGGCGGCACTTTCGTAACTGAAGAACAAAATGCAAAGGAAAAGAGGGAAAAAGAGAACAAGAAAGCACGTGGGGGCTAAGCGGGGTAAGCGGGATGTTAACGCATACTTGGAGATCTTTTCTGGATCCCAAACACCTTACGAGGATACCTGTATCATCATTAGGGCACGTGTTATGTTTTTCCAACGGTGGAGTACCCTTATAATTTTAGGTACGTACAGTGCCAAAGCAAGAGACTGAACCCAATTTTGCGGCTTCGACTGACTTCATTCTCTAGGCATGGTTCTTCTTCCCTTACCTGTCATAATTCTCGTGTTTTAGTTCTCTTTCGTAACTAAATAGAATTTTAAATTATTAGGATTTTTAAATACAATTAAATGTCTCTTCAACTCATTGCAAAACAATAAAGTGTCGTGTCGTAACTCTCGAAGTTGTTATAACTCATCTACTTTAAACCAGGAACTATAACCCTTGCTTTGAGATGATTTAGAAAACTCTTACCCTTCTTGATCACTCCAATATCATTTTATCGACCAAACGAATTTGAATCCCCATTGATAAAGTTGACTGTCTTCTTCTTTAAAATAGTTAAATTTTACATTTTTCGGAGACTCACTAAGTACCATTTGTAACTCCGAAAACGAGATGTGAAGTTCCATTTACGTACCTTGGTATAAGAGGAGTCACCTTTACCTTGGTTTGACCTGAAATGATCATATGACATCCTTTTGACGCTCTTATAGGAGCCCTGTTACACCAGTTTACAACAGTAGAGAGTTGTTAAAACTAGAAAGTTGGCTTTCATTTGAGACCACCATTTGAAACCCGGAAAGAGAAATCATGTTCCGTCTTCGCAAACCTCTAGCATTTATACTAGAAAAATGCATGGAACATTCAGCATAGGAAAGAGAACTTTTTAGGATAGTTTGGCGAATCCATTTTGTAGGCCTCTGATTGCAGTTTGACAAGGTCCAACTGGACCAATTTCTCCTTGTCGCTCCAGAAAACTTGTCGCCATTTGAAAAGAGTTTACTAGTTCTCCGTCCCGTCGACTCTGATGAACTCTCCTTATATAGGGGAACTAGTAAGAGATGTCTCATTGCATGCTTCTCCATCGAACGTCGGTTATGGACGTGAGTTTCTGGTCCCTCGAGTTAACTTTTGGCATTTTACAACTGGGTGAACTACGACCAGTGGCCCCGGAGAACTAACCACCAAACGCAAACCGTTCACATCTTTTTCAATTCCGTCAGTTGCTATGAATTCTTGGTATATCTAGAGACACGTAGTAAGTTAATCGTGGAGTGCATTCTCATCAGAAGATAACCTTTGGAAGTAGTTTCTTAGCCTCCAAGCCCGTTTTGAATGTTTTGTAGCTAGTGAGAAAATGTAAGAATAGAAAGTTGCGGGACCTCGTAAGGTTTTTAAATCACCCTAGAAACGTTTAACACACGTAAATAACTGTTTAAAAAACTATAATAAAACTTTTTGTGTGTATTGGAACTTGTGAAAAAATGATTTTTTCTCTCTTCATTTCTCTTTCTCTCTCCTGGGTTTATAAAATGAAGAAAAATGAAAGGCAATGAATACATGTTTCTGGACCCTTTTTTTAATTTTTATTGCAAATGGTAATTATTGTTAGATGTAAATGGGAAAACTGAAAAATGATAATTATAATTGATTAGGATGGATGCCATGCCAGCGATTTATCGCTGACATTATGCTCACATGGGTTTTG
Organism: Taxus chinensis; assembly: GCA_019776745.2. NCBI lineage: Eukaryota > Viridiplantae > Streptophyta > Pinopsida > Cupressales > Taxaceae > Taxus > Taxus chinensis. The sequence continues at coordinate 549,531,751 of CM034146.1, forward strand.
TAGGATGGGAGAATGACGACGAAAAGGCAATGTGTAATTTAATTATTATTATTGTAATTTTTACTGGTCATTGTAAAATGTATAACTGTATAATGTAGTCTCTTGTTACCGAAAAGTTAAAATTGAAATTTGTTAATATGTAAGGGATGCTAGTTTTTAGGGATACTTAGGAAATGTGCATCTAATCACCAGTTCAATTTGACTCTTAGTTGTGTATGGTAAAAGGGTTTGATTTATTTATAGTAAATTGAAATTGAAGTTAATATATTGTAGTACTTTCTTAGTATTCAATAAACGATTAAATTAATCTACTGGGTTATCTTCTTACCTTGTAAACATAATAAAGAGTTTTAATGGGAACACTCAACCTTAATAACATACTTGTCCATAGCTTTCCTGCATGTGTGATCCCTTTTTTGACCATATAAAAAATTTAAAACCGTAGAATGACCTTAAAATTTGCACTCAATGAGACTCTCCTAGGTTAGGTAAATAAAACCTCTAGTCAGAGTTTACCATCATATTCATTAGGTTTAGCGACATGGTCGTGAACCCATATTTTAGGAATGACATGGTCCAACCTTATCCAGAGTATGCGGTTTCCTTCTAGTTTTGGTAATCATGAGAAGAATGTCCTCTCTTCAGGTCCGTCACCAGGTTGAGTGTTGAAGACCACCTTAGAAGTCACCTTATGAGTCCTTGTTCGAAGAAATTACTAAGTGGTGCAACCCTGGATTCTATCAAAATAACATCTTGGTATTTTTCTTGAATGTGGTTTAGTATAGATATGTCTACTTGCCTTAAAATCTTATATAGTTGAGGCGTAGATCATTAAGTGCATATTGGAATAAACCAAACCTCAGCTGATTAGGAGGTGTCACTTATGGTTCATGTATAGTTTACAATACTTCCGATCATGTAACCCTTCAAGATGTTAGTCAAATACTTCTGTAACTCCTGATTTCAAAACAACGCTAAGAACGAGATCTTAGTGCGATGTAAGAGCATATTATATAAATGCTACACACGAGATTGGATTTTAGGATTAAGGTCAATCTTGGAGTCCTTATAACTTAATTAAACTTTATCATGCGTTGCAAAGAATATAAGTTACCTTGGTGCGACCAAACTTTGAGAAAACAAAAGATATATATATATATATATATATATATATCTTATAGGAATTCAATAAGTTTTCAAATTATAATAACAATGGTAGGGAAATAAATATAGTGTGAATCGAGAAATATTTTTGGTGCAAAGCTTCCCTATATCTAAATCTTTGTCAAATAATTTCATTGCGTTTTGGACATCAAGTCACTTTCGCTTGAGTTGTAAGGGTAAAACTATAGACATCAAATAAACATTGGAGAAGAATATTTTTACATAATAGTAAGATGATTAAGTATTTTGTATGCAATTTGATTTATGCCAAATATGTATGTCAGTTATGGAAATTTATATAAAGTATAGGAAGCCAACTTGAGAAGGTCGAATTGTATTTTTAACCACGGAATAAGCTTAAGAAAATGTAGGTGGACAAACGAGAAAATTTATCCTCACTCATAATGTCCTCGGAATGTTAACTTTAACCAAAAATACATTTAAGGAAATGATGTGTTGTGGGTTCGTCGTTCCTAAAGCCATGTTCTTGTGGTTGGGTCTTTACTAGTAGCCTTCCATTGGGAAAAGTGTAGCATTAGCATGCCTATGTCGTTTTCATGTGTTTATGTGAGTCGATGATTTTTGTTATTTTCGTATGTGAGTCGAGTTCTGTACTTGAAGCCCATGTTGTGTTGTGTGTAGTGAGAAATGTAAGTAAAAAAAAAATGTATCCTGGTATTTTACTGTTGTATTTGTGTGTGTAAAGTGTGGGCACTACACCAAAATAATAATTTACAATGGGTAGTTTTAGACCAAAGTGAACTAGATAAGGACCATACACTAGGGTCAAAACCATTCAAATTTTTCTACCCCTACCATACATTTTTTACCTAAGTTTTGGATCAGTTTTACAGATGAATAATTCACAATATTAAACATGGAATAATAATATACTTTCAATTCATTCCGGATCATTACATAATGAATAAGCTTTAAATATATAGGGAGATATTTTCCTATTAAGTAGGAAACAACTCAACCACAAATATATATATATGTGAGTTGTTATAACTCCCAAACAACTCACGTATATAATATACTAACCTAATATTATGAGTTTGTTTATTACAGCTCATAAATTTTTTTTTTGTTAAGGGAAAATAGTTTTGAAGGGACTATACCCTCTATACAAAAGGGCTCAAAAGCCAGATAGTAAAGGTGAGAGAAACAGCCCAGAGAAGGGCAAAACTATCAACCAAAGAGGGCTCAACAGCCAAATATTACAATATAAGTGAAAAAAGGATCTAAACGTACAATTATCCAAAAAGAAGTAGGAAAGATAAAAAAGAAACCAAAAGAGAAACATCATAAAGAACTCTGCCAACAAATAGCTCCAGAACCACCAGATAACAGCAACTTCGCAGCCAAAAAACAACATCACAACAACCCGTTACTTGATAGCTCTGTCAATCTTGGTCTTGATATCCTGCAGCGACATGAAGAAGGCAATGGCAGTGACCTGAGAGGAGTCTTGCATATCCACCTGAGCAATTGGAATATCCCTTTTCTCCATATATATGAATAATGTGAGCAGTCTATATGATTTCCTAACATTCCCCCCCTTAGTGCGAACATGGGAGAAAAACAATTACACTTCCTTCTACAGCGTGCCTCCCATGCGTGATCATGATCTGGATGGTTTTACAGGATAACCAACAACCTCAATATGGATGGTTTTTTAGGACAACCAACAACCTCAACATGGATGGTTTTACACGACAACCAACAACCTCAACAAGGATGGTTTTACAAGACAACCAACAACCTTAATATCATGATGCTGCTTTTCTTTTGTGCTTTCATCTGTCCACTATGATTTTCCTTTAGGGAGTTATGTAGGAAATAATGCTCACTGATTACAAATATGAAAAGAGAAAATGTAACATTGAGACCATGTTCCCCCCCCTCAATGTGAACATTTCACTTATTCAACACAAAATAGGAACCCTGAAATCATACTGCAATCCAGAAATGAAAGTAAAATCACACACACACACAATGTCACCACAACTTCATGTGGCCCCGTCATTGGCAACTGACGAGAGGATGCCAATTATCCTCCAGCTTCCTATTCCTCCTTCCTCCAACAGACGATGTTGCTTACTCAACAAATTAGACGTTGAAGCTCAATAGTTTACACATTGTGATTTATTATTCTCTCCCATAATGTGAAACACTTTATTTTGACGGACGCCGGGTAACACCGAAAATGCGTCCGTGAGACAACTATTTTTATGAAAATTAAAAAAACTAAACCAAGACTTAAACATAAAAAACTTTACTTTTTAAATGACCACAACTTCGACTACGGACTTGGAATTACACTTGATGCATAGTTTGCATGTATTTATCTCCATAACGACTTGATATAGGGAGAAAACAGCTATGGAAGATTATTAATAAGCTAGTAAATTTTACAATGATCGCCCAACCAAAATACCTATTTCTTTATTCAAGCCTATGCTAATACTGACCACGCAAGATATCAGGATGATATGGCCAGGGCTGATGGTACACAGATAAAAATAGATAATGAAGTCACTGTGTTATACTTGGATCTGCCCACATATCTTGTGAACAATATATGAGTCAGGAAACTGATGTGAGGTCTGTGCTGGATCATGAGGACTGCATCAATGCCAAGAAAATTATTGTGAGGATCCTGTGTTGTAGATAAGTTCCCGAGCGTATTGCAAAGGGCTATGCTTGAGAAAATGTTGAACAAAGTTTGCAAGGAGATCTGGGCAATAGGGGAGTCAAAATAAAAATTGCCTTCAAACCAATGTAATGAAATCTAGTCCCAAATAGATTGTGTTGAGTTGATTTGCGGCTAAGCCAAATCAATGTGAAATGTGAATGAGGAATATTTAATTCTTTGTAAACTTTTTCACTAGTTGAGCTTTTATCTACCAAGAAATAATACAAGTGGATCTACGAATGTCTGAGATATCAAGAAATAATCTGAGTTCTTCTTTTTCCAACTCTGAATCGATGAATGCATTCTTCCTCCCACTGGCGGACATAAGGATACATGCAGAAAATGGATGTATAATCCAAATTATTAATCAAAATAAAAATTACCATCAGATTCAACTCCAGGTTGATAGAACCATTCAAACATTGACTAGATAGCTGCAGATTTGAGAGGCATAAATGAATTCTGAGAAAACTAAAATAAAATCAATAAGAAATTATATCAATGTCATTCTAACCACGTCGAGTAAAGATCTTCCATTCATCAGAGCAACGTCAATGAAAATAAAGCTACTCCTGCACTCTTAAGGATCCATTATGCTCTGATACCAAATAATAGATTTGGATCAGTTTTACAAATGAATAATGTACAATATTAAACACGGAATAATAATATAATTTCAATTCATTCTGGATCATTACATAATGAACAAGCTTCAAATATATAGCGAGATATTTTCCTATTAAGTAGGAAACAAATCAACCACAAATCTATATATATGTGAGTTGTTATAACTCCCAAACAACTCACGTATATAATATACTAACCTAATATTATGATTTTTTTTATTACAACTCATAATATATTACATAATATTATTCATCCATGTATATGAATAATGTGAGCACTATATATGATTTCCTAACATTTTTAGACCAAAGTGAACTAGATAAAAACCATACACTAGGGTCAGAACCATTCAAATTTTCCTACCCCTACTATACATTTTTTACCTAAGTTTTGTAATCTACACTATGAAATTTGGAATCCAATAAGTGAACTTTATTACTATGTTTTATGTATTCAATTCTTAGAAACTATCAAAAAATGAGTGTGTAAGACAAAACAAGATACCTAGGGATGTACCAGATGATAATGTGTAAAGTGCACTTTTTTGAGCAAAAGAGAAATGACAAGAACAACATTGTCAAATAATATAATTACCAATATTTAAGTTTCTACACATACAATGCAATCAATTAAAATCATACAATTCATTTACCAATGCCATCCACTTGTAATATCAATATCAATCTCAAAAATAATGTAGAGGTGGTTTATTATAAGAGGTTCTACACATTCTCCTTATTAAAAAACCACCTATATACTATAACATATACTTTCACCTACTACATGACTATATTTCCAATAAATAACTTTAAGATATTAGGAAAATTTACTCCCATAAAAATAAAGTGAATATAATTTTACCACACAAAACTATTACAAGATACCTTTATACACATGCATAAAAAGTGCAAAAGATTAATTGATGATCAGTGAGTGTTTGAATAAATGATTGAACATTAAGTGTTTAACCAAATGACTAAAGATGTATCTTTGAAAATAATAACAAGATTATTATGATATTGGTGTCCATATCTTTTTATATAGCTCTCATTATGGTAAAGGTTATCAGTATTTTGAGAAAGTTTTTTGTAAAGAACCACCAATAAATTATCTCTCTGCCATCTTCAATCATTTGGTTAACTATAATCCCTTCTCTCTCACACCAAGAAAACACATTCACAACAAACAAAGGTTTAGTATACTTTTTTACTAAGCATAAAGTTTCCTTGATATATCCAACATGGTCAAGAGTGTTAACCACATAGAAAAAATGTTCATTTATCAACATAATTTTATTGAATTGTTTACAACCCTCATTCATTAAACATGTATGGTTTTATGGATCCACAATGCTACATTACATTTAAGATTTTTAGACCATCCTTACAAAATCCATATTATGCATACTATGCGATTATGAAATTCCTTGATACCACATCGTTTTGTATCTTTTTTTCAAAAAAGCGGGATATTTGACAAAAACCGCAAACTAGGGAATTTTCAACTACCACATTTGACAAAAACCCACTTTCCATTATATTTTGATTGGTTTCCATATATTGTCATAAATATCCTATTCAAATATAGACTATTAGTATGGTGGTAAGAAAATAAATCCATCATGGAAAAGGTTAGTGTAAACAACCATAAGAGATGATATTTCCATCATCTCCAAACATTGGATTGATTGTATGCCCTTATATTATGCACCAAGAAAACACATCCACACAAAAACCACAATGTTAGGTTGTGGATCTTGTTTTCATGTGTGAAAGTGTTGAAGAATGTACACTAATATTACTATACACTTTCCACAGTTGTCTCGCTGGGGTTCAGGATCGGGATGGGCTCTGAGAAGGGATTCGAGGGCATAGCCCCCCAAAAAAAATTGGCCTCGAAAAAAAATGTGCCTGATATATCAGAAATTGTGATTTTCTCATATGGGCAGGATTTTTCAACCCATAGGTTTATGGGATGGTTTTGGCCCATGGTTTTGGTACCCATGGTTTTGTAAAACTACTTAAGTAGTTTTCTACTTATGTGGTTTTGTGCATATGGTAGGTATTATATAACATTACAGATGTGTCTGAATTCAGGTGTGAATTCTGTAGAGTTTGTTGAGCATAGCTCCAAATAAATCTAGGTATTGTATTGAGAGAGAGGTGTCTTGTAATAAAATCTAAGCAAGTGATTCTTGGTGGACGTAGCCCAAATTGGATGAACCACGTTAAATACTATCTCTTTGTGTTGTTTTATTTTATTATGCACTTTTATTTGAGATCTATAATATTTTCTGCATATTCATTTCTACTATTATGATTCTTTGAGGGATTGTTCTGCATATTTTATCCCTATTTCCTAACAATTGGTATCAGATCCTGGTTTGGTTTGCTGAAGTGTTGAATTGCAGGGAAGTTTTTAGCTTGAGTGGGAGCTATGGAAAATGATGGAAGACCAAGGGTTGATAAATTCAATGGGTAGAATTTCAATCTTTGGAAGATGCAGGTGGAAGATTACCTTTATCATAAGGATCTTTATATTTTGTTTTTTAAGAAGGTGAACAAATCCTTAAGCATGATGGATGCAGAATGGGATTTCCTGGATAAGAAGGCACTTGGGAAAATTTTCCTCTGTCTTGCATCTTTGGTATTATTTAATGTTTCAAAGGAAAAGACTACAAAATAACTGATAGATGCATTAGGGAAGTTGTATGAAAAACCCTATGCCTATAATAATATATTTTTAATGAAAAAGTTGTTTAATATGAATTTTTTTAGAATGGTTCGGTAGCAAATCATTTAAATGATTTTAATATAGTTGTAAATATGATAGCTTTCGTTACAATAGAATTTGATGAATAAGTTAGGGATTTATTAATTCTATGTTCTTTACCTAAGAGTTGGAATAGCCTAGTAATGGTGGTAAGAAACTTGGTTCTAACTATCTCAAATTTGAAGTTTGAGGATGTTGTAGGGGTGATTCTAAGCGAGGAAATGTGAAGAAAAATATATGGGGTATCTTCTACTTCAAGGAATGCTTTGACAGTGGAAACTAGAGGGAAACAGAAGAATGGAGGAAGCCATGGAAAATTAAAGATTGGGCAAGGTCAAAATCCAAAAGAAAGATAGTATGTTGACACTGTGGAAAGTATGGGCATTCAAAGAAGGACTATTGGGAGCTTCGGGATAGGAAGAAACAATAGGAAGAAAACAAGGAGGAAAATGTGGCAATGGGTAATGTATGTCAGGATCCTTTGATTCTTTATTTGCACAATATTTCTGAATCTTGGGTTTTGGATTCGAGGGATTCTTTTCATGCTACTCCACATAGGCATTATTTTTTTGATTATGTTCAAGGGCATTTTCGGCATATTTTTATTGGTGATGATGATCCTTGCAGCATAGTTGGAAATTTTTTTGTTCTAGTTAAGATGTAGAATGGGAATACATGGCTATTGAAGGATGTCATACATGTGCCTAATTGAAAACAAAATTTGATATCGTCGGGTAATTTGGGAAGTGATAGTTGTACTGTGATATTTAAAACAGACTCTTAGAAGGTTACCAAGGCTAATCTTATGGTGGCAAGAGGTAAGAAGGTTGGAACCTTGTATTTTACCACTTATAGCACTAATGTTTGTAATCTCATGGCTTCATAAGTACATACAACATTGTGGCACTATAGGCTCAGTCATATGAGTCATAAGGGTATGGAGATCATAAAGAAGGAATTACGTAGATAAATAGAAAGAGGTTTGGAGTTCTATGAGGATTGCATATATGGGAAATAGAAGCGAGTAAGGTTTCTCAAGTTTGGACCTACAAAGAAAGAGAGTTAGTTAGAGATGGTGCATTTTGATGTGTGGGCATCGGCTCAGGTATCATCTCTTGGGGGTTCAAGTTATTATGTTACTTTTATTAGTGATGCAACAAAGAAAGTTTGGGTTTATTGTATTAGAAAAAAATATGATGTCTTTGAAACTTTTGTTAAATGGAAAGCCTTTGTAGAGAATGAAACAAGTCTTAAACTAAAATGTCTCAGGTCAGATAATGGAGGGGAGTATTACAGAAATGAAGTTGATGATTACTATTCTAAGAATGGAATATGTGGGAAAAATATAGTTCCAGGAACTCCACAACACAATGGGGTGTCCTAAAGGATGAACATAACAATAATGGAACATGCTAGGACCATGAGGTTACATGCTATTTTTGGGTAGAAGCGGTGAGCATAATAACTGTGTACTTGATAAACAGAGGGACCTCAAGTTTCTTGGATGGAGGCATACTTGAGGAGGCTTGGTATGGTAAGAAAGTTGATTATTCATTTCTTAGAGTCATTGGATGTGAATTGTTTGTCTATATAGACAAGGATGATAGGACCAAGCTAGAGGCTAAATCAGAAAAATGTACTTTCATTGGTTATGGTGGTGATGAATTTGGATATAAATGTTGGAGTATTAAGGAAAAGAAAATCATTCGATCTAGGGATGTGGTTTTTATTGATAAATTCATGTATAAGCAGCATTTGCATGAAAATGGGGAAGAATCCAAGAAATAATATGTAGTGGTAGAGGATCTTCCGGATGGGAAACTGACACATGAATCAACTCAGGAACCTCCTCAACATGAACCCAAAACTCCTATATTGAGGAGGTCTTATAGGGTAATACAATAACTTGAACATTTTTCTCCTTCTCTTCATTATTTATATCTCACTAACAGTGGAAAGATAGAGAGCTTTGATGAAGCAATGCACGTAGATGCCAGGAAGAAGTGGTAGCAAGTCATGGGTGAGGAGCATTAGGCTCTCATGGAGAACTAGACATCGGGTTTGGTGAATATACTCGAAGGAAAAATAGTATTACAGAATAAGTGGGTATACAGAGTCAAAGAGGATGAAGGAGGAAAGAAAAGATAGAAGGCCTGGTTAGTGGTCAAGGGGTTTGCATAGAAAAAAGGTATAGATTTTGATGATATTTTTTCTCCTATAGTAAAAAATGACTTCGATTAGAAATTTCTTGGAATAGTTACAACAGAATACTTGCACTTATAGAAGCTTGTAGTAAATACTACATTTCTCCATGGTGATTTGGAGGAGGATCTATATATACAACATCGAGAGGGCTATGAGGTCAAAGGTAAAGAGGAGATGGTGTACAAACTAAAGAATAGATTGTATGGCTTAAAACAAGCTCCATGTCAATGGTATAAAAAATTTGATAGGTTCATAATGGAGCAAGGTTATATTAGATGTCATTCTGACCATTGCATGTATATAAAGAAATTTGAGGATGGAAGTTATATTATCTTGTGTCTGTATGTGGATGACATGTTGGTTGTAGGTAAAAACATGCAGGAAATAAAAGTACTCAAGAAGAAGCTAAGTGAATCCTTTTCTATGAAGGATTTGGGGGAATCCAAAAAAATCCTTGGTATGAGGATATCTTGAGATAGGAAGGAATGGAAGCTGACTTTATCTCAAGAATATTACATTAAGAAGGTCTTGGAGAGGTTTAATGTGCAAGATGTTAAATTGGTTGGGACTCTTTTGGAAGGCCATGTCAAGATATCAAAGGAGCAGTATCCTAAGATAGAGCATGAGAGAAACCAAATGTCTAAGGTACCTTACTCATCAACAGTTGGTAGTTTGATGTATGCCATGGTGTGCATCATGCTTGATATTTCCCATGTAGTGGGAGAGATGAGTAGAGTTATGAGTGATCCAGATAGAGATCACTGGCAGGAAGTAAAGTGGATCCTTCGGTATTTGAGAGGGACCATGGGGACAGTTTTTTGGTACATCATATCAAACACCAATTTGTGTGGTTATGTAGATTCATATATGGATGGAGATGTAGAAAAGAAGAGGATCGTGACAATTTATGTTTACACTATAGGTGGGACAACAGTGAGCTGGATTTCATGACTACAAAAGCTGGTGGCTTTGTCAACCATGGAGGCTAAGTATGTTGCTACCACAAAGGAAATCAAAGAAATGATTTTGTTACACCAATTTATTGAGGAGTTGGGGCATAATAAAGAGGAAGGAAAGCTTCATAGTGACAGTTAGAGTGTTATACACCTAGCTAAGAACTCTGCTTTCCACTCTAAGATGAAGCATATACAGTTAAGGTACCATTTCCTCAGGACAACTTTGGAGGAAGAGAAGTTGAAGATACGGAAGATTCATACTAGTCACCTATAGACATGATGACCAAGGTGGTCATAAGGGAAAAAATGAAGTTGTGTTCAGCTTTAGTTGGTCTTCATGGAAACTAGTGAAGGGTTGAGAAGCTTGCTCAGAGGAAAACTAGTCTCCAAGTGGGAGATTGTTAGGTTATGGATCCTATTTTCTTGTGTGAAAGTGTTGAATACTATACACTAAGAATATTGTACACTTTCCACATTTTTCTCACCACGGTTCAGGGGCAGCATCCCCCAGTAGCATGGGTTCAGGGCCGCAGCCCCGAATTTGTTTTTTTGGCCTCGAAACAAAATGTGCCCGATATAATGGGAAATGTGATTTTCTCATATGGGCAGGATTTTTTGATCCATAGGTTTATGGGATAGTTTTTTCCCATGGTTTTAGTACCCACATTTTTATAAAAATACTTAAGTAGTTTTCTACTTATGTGGTTTTGTGCATATGGTAGGTATTATGTAACATTGTAGATGTGTCTGAATTCAGGTATGAATTCTATAAAAAAAATTTAGCATAGCTCCAAACATATCTAGGTATTGTATTGATAGAGTGGTGGCTTGTAATAAAATGTGAGAAATTGATTATTAGTAGAAGTATCCCAAATTGAGTGAACCACGTTAAATATTGTGTCTTATTTTATTCTACACTTTTATTTGAGATCTGTATTATTTTCTACTGTTGCGATTATATGATGGGATTGTTCCGCATATTTTATCCCCTATTTCTTAACACACATTTAAGAAAATGTTATTTTTATGATAAAGTTGATATTTTTCTCATGATATCCAATACATATTGTTTAATTTTAGGTATAATGTAATTTAAATACTTACAACCCTCATACAATAAACAAATATTCTTGATTTCTAATAAAAAATATTGAAAACACAACCACACAACAACTACAAATTCAATTGCAATTTCGATGATAAATTTTAGGGTTTCTCCAAAATAAATAACATGACCAAAAAATTCAACCATACAAATATAATAATCAATTATAAGCATAATTAACTCTCACATTAATCAAATGGAATTTAAGTTTGCAACATTCAAACTATTATAATATACCATTATATATAGGTATAAAAATTACATATTTTTAGCGAATCATTGCCAAGAGTTTGACCAAATTTATTTTTTAAAAAAATTGAAAACCAATAATAAGAACACATTATCATTTCACCACCTATATTGTATGAAAATTATCTTTTTAACATGTATCTTTCAAACAAATACCAAAATTATGCCTTTGGTATCATCTACCATCGCACATAAATATGTGGGAAATATTTATTTGGTGCCACAAGGTGTCCATTGTAAAATATCTCCTTACACACCCTAACACTAAGGTAAATTGGAGGATTTTTTAGCACTTTGTTTTCTACCATTGTGAGAAAAATGATAGGAGATAGGAGAAACTAGGAAAGGATTTTGATATGCACCATATTCCCATATATAGGTTTAGACATGGCATTCCTATGTCTCATGTATTGCAAGAATTTTCCCATAAAATTTGTACTATTTTTTCCTCCTAGGGTGCTTAAGGAACATTGCCCCACTGATGTAGCTAGGAAGTACTAGGATGGTTTAGAATAAAAATTACAACGTTGATAGTATCTACCATTCCATCTAAAGGTGTGTGAGTTATCTATTTATTTTGACAAGGTGTTGATAAAAAAAATCACCCTCAACACCCTAATATTGAGGAAAATTGAAGGTTTTTACAATGTTTCTTATCTACAACTATGATAAAACCTTATGGATATGGGAGAAACAAGGAGATTTTTATAATAACTAGATCCCTAGCTATATGTTTAAATGGTGTATTCTCAATTGGAATAAATAAATTGTTTTTCACTCTTAGGGAACTTAAGAGACATCATCAAACCAATGTATCTAGGAATGACCAAGACGGTTTGGCAGAAAAATTATAAATAGTGTGTCTCGTAGCATATACTAGACCACCTAGATGTGTTGGTGCCATATTTTTTGTGTCATAAGGTTCTGATTGCAAAATATCACCATTAACACCCTAACATTGAGGTAAATGATTGTTTTCCATTCACTATTACCATGGGAAAACCACCAAGAGATGAAAGAAAATAGGTGAGGTTTTTATAGTTGAATTGGTTTCTTAGCTATATGTTTAAATGAGACATTCCCAAGTTCCATTTTTTTTTCAGAAATTTCCCATAAAATTTTGACTATTTGTTTCTCTCAAGTTACTTAAGAGACATCACCACACTCACATATCTAATAAGGACCAATATGGCTGAGAAGATAAATGATTCCTCTTGTATCATCTACTAGCCAACTCAAATGTGTGGGTGCCATCAATTTGGTGTCAAAATTTGTTGATTATAAAATATCACCCTTGATACCCTGACACTAATGTAAATTGAAGGTATTTTAGTGTTTCATTCATTGTGACCCCGAGAAAACTACTAGGATATGGGAGACAATAGGAGAATATTTCATAGGAAGGCCATAATTTCATCTGTATATTTAGATGATACATTTCCAAGTTCCAAATATTGTAATGAATTGTTTGTCAAAGTTTAATAATTTTTCACTCAAGAGACATCGTTAAAATAATATATCTAGGAATGATTAAGATGGCTGGGTAGATAAATGATAACTATAGTAGTTTCTTTCATCCCACTTGGATGTGTGGGATTTTTTTGTTTAGTAAAATGATATGTTGATTACGAAATATCATCTTTGAAACCCTTACATTGAGACACATCGAATGTTTTGTAGTATTTTATCCACTACATTTGTGAGAAAACTACCAATATATGGGAGTAACTAGGAAAGGTTTTTTAGATGGTTTACAAGTATAGGTATATGTGTATATGACACATTCATAGGTGTCATGAATTATGAGAAAATTTTCATCATATTTTGACAATTTTTTCGGCTCAATGTACTTAAGAGACATCGCCACATTGATGTACCTGCAGAAGGAGTAGGATGGAAAGCAAAATGAAACATCTTATAGAATCTACCAACCCACTCAAATGTTTGGGCACCATAAATTCAGTGTTATAAGGTATTGATTAGAAACTATAATTCTTGACACCCTAACACAGAGGAATATTTAAGTTTTTTTATAGTGTTTCATTCATTGTGGCTGAGAGAAAACCACTGAGATATGGGAAAAAAAATAGATATTTTTTATATGGAATAGATTCCCAAATTTAGTTTTAATTAAAACATTCTCAGGTGTCATGGACTGGAATAAATTTACCATTAAAATTTTACTACTTTTCACTCTATGGGAGCTTAAGATACATATTTGTATCAATGATAAGATTCCTAGTTATAGGTTTATATGGTACACTCCTAGGTTTCATGTATTGTAAGAATTTTCCTAACAAATTTTGATTGTTTCACTCTCAAGCACTTGAGAGACATCACCAAACTAATGTAGTTGAGAAGGACTAGGATTTTTAGGAAGAAAAATGAAACCTCCCATAGCATTAAATATCTAACTCAAATATGTGGGAACCTTAATTTTGATTCTACAAGGTGATGATTGTAAAATATCACCCTAACACTAAAGAAAATTTATGGGTTTTATAGTGTTTTGTTTAATGTGACTATGAAAAAAACATTGACATATGGTAGAAAATGGGGGAATGTTTTTATATCATCTAAATTCCTAGCTAGGATCCATAATTTGATTCTAAGAAATATCCTTCATGATATTAAGGAATTGCTTAAAGTTTTTGAAAAAAAATTCCTTCTTCACATCCTAGAAATGGAAATAGATGTGTGGATTATTTTTCTAATTTAGGTTTGAGGGGTTACGATTTCAATTTTTTGGAGAAAGGGGGAGAGATCCCTAATAATATTAATACTATCATTAATGGTGAAACGTATTGACTTGAGGGTTGTTTTTCTCCCTCGTATGGATTTGATCCTTGTCATCAATGGATTCATGAAAGGTAAGACTAATGGCACATGCGATATATTTTCCCATATTTCTATTAATTCCAGGATTATGGGTTGTATTGATTATTTACTTATCGTTTCTCATTTCCATGCAAGTCAGGATACCATGGGAGGTTGCACACTAATAATTGAACCTTATACTTATGGAGATTTGAAGGATAATCCTTTTCTATGGCTTTAAAAATTTAATTTATAATCTCATGTGGTCTGACCCTTTCCTTTACTTGGATTTTTGTAATGTTTTGGACAATAGAAATGTGGTTTTGTGGGGTATGGAGATTTAGGTTTTTGAACAATTAATTACACTGGTGACCGGAATGGAAATTAATGGGTTAAAGATCTACAAATATAAGACCCAACATGCCCATTAAATATAGACTTTTAAAAAAGGTAATGAAAAAGTATACTTTCATGTTGATGTTATTTCCCATTACTGTATCCCTAAAATTTGCAACACGGGTATTTTACATATTATGAGATATAACACCCTCGAGGGAAAATATAGAAAAATTTATATGCATCATATTTCTAAGCTCAATATGTTCCATCATAAGGTTATCACGAGCCTTCCATTTTATCTTGTTATGTCTCTCTTGGAATCTGTTAAGGACTTCCAGCAGGGGAATACTGAAACCCCCCTGCATCATGGTCTCATTCTCCTTCTTTATAAAAATATAAATAAAATATTAGCTAAGGATTTGGATCCAAATTTTGAGGACTCTGATGATAACTGCACTCTTTCTAAACACATGAATAGATTGTGGAAGAAGAAGGGTATTGACACTCATTGGGAGGGAAAGGACTTTACTACAACCATGATTACTTTGTCTCATATGAAAGGGGAGTCTTCCAAAGGAAATGAAAGGTTGGATTATTATTAGGGCTCTAATATGGACAAAATTACCATATGGGTATAGTAGGTGGAGAAGGATGATGATTTTCCTAGCAAGGTTGGGTTCGATTTAGGGGATATTGTTTAGAACTGTATTGAGGCTTTAAGCAGAATCTGTAATTTTAAAAATTCTATCAGAGATGATATTAATGGGTTAAAAACCATGGATATGGATATACATGGGAGGTTGGAAAAGCTGGAGAAAGGACACAAATATTACGGGTTGAAGTTATATCTCAACATCTCTAAGAGGGAAGAGAGGCTGAAGGATGGTACCTATACCCTGACCAACAAGGATGATAAACAGAAAGGTTAATAGGTGCACCACATTCGTTCATACAAAAACTTGAAGGCAAAATAGTTTTAGGCTTTTTGAGTTGTTGGCAGACTATTTTTGGACTTTTCTCTTGGGAGGGATGTTTCTCCCTATTTCTGATTAGCTTCAGCATGTTTTTTTATTCCTTCTGGTTCTATTAGTTTATGTATTGGTTTTTTGGGTTGTGGTATGGTTTAATATTTTTATCCCTTTTGTGCCCTATTCCTTTTTATTTCTGTTTGGCCTTGTTCACGATGTGTTGACCTAAAACCCCAATAATATTGTGAGGCTTAGGAAATTCAACCTTAGTTAAGGATGTACATGGGAAATACACCACATCTACTATAAGAACAAAAAAATAAAGGAAATCATAAAACAAATTTCATCCCAAACTCCAATCTTTATTTACTTATCAATAATGATTACATCATTCTCAATTACCTGTGTACTCTTCTCATTCTATTTTATCTATCTCAATTCTCATACAAAATATCTCAAAATGGCATTCACACACATATTTCTTGTGACACACCCATATACAATACATTAGTTAAAATAAATACACATAATGCAATCAACTTCAAAAGACACTTCTTTTGACTTGTGCCTCTGTCAGCTTCAATCTTGTATAGGTTTGATCTGTCTCCAATCCGCAGCTTTGTGTCAGCTTACTTCAGTTTATCACATATTTCTCTAGTTATCTACAGTTCTTTCTCATGTTACGCGGCTTCTTCCAATATCATGTGGATTTGTCCTTTTATCAACAGCTTCTTCTAATCTTTAGCAGATGTCTTCTATTGTTTGTGGCTTCTTCTATATGTATTCAGAGTTCCCTTAATCTTATGTGGCTTCATCCTTTCATACGTAGATATGTTCTTTATTTGTGGCTATCTTAATACTACAAATGGCTTGATATCTATCTTTGTGGATTATACAAAATTCCATGAAGAACCTCGTCAACCTGATGTATCTGATGTAAGGCCCCTTAGAGCCATAATCCATGTTCTTACCTTATCTAATAAAAAAAATTCAAATTCCTAGCTATAGGTCCATACATGACATTCTCAAGTTCCACAAAATGTAATAAATTTCCAGTAAAAATTTAATTATTTTTCACTATGAGGGTGCTTAAGTAACATTGCCTCACCAATATATCTGGGAAGTACTAGGATGTTTAGGAAAAAAATGATGTATTTTCAAGTGTGTAGCATCTCAAAAGTGCATGTGGGCACCATCATTTTATTTTATCAAGTGTTGATTACAAAATATTTCCCTTAACACCATAACACTAATGCAAATTGAAGGTTTTTCCTAGTATTCCATTCGGTGTGATTATGATAAAATTGCCAAGAGATGGGAAAAACTAGGAAAAGATTATTTAGAATAACTAAATTATTAATTGTAAGTTTATATGGGACATTCCCTGGTCCCATGGATTTTGAGGGATTACCAATCAAATTTTGACTATTTTTTGCTCTTGGGGACCTCTAGATACATCGTCATATTGATGTATATGGGAAGGATCATGATGTTTGAGAAGAAAAATGACACCTATAGTAGTGTTTACTAGCCTATTTGGATGTGTGGGATCCTTCTTTTAAGTTTCATGAGGTGTTGATTGGAAAATACAAACCTAAACACGCTTACACTGAGATAAATTGAAGGTTTTAATAGTGTTTCATTTTTTGTGACTGTGAGAAAACCACTAGGAGATGGGAGAAACCAATAAAGGTTTTTGTTAATTCAATGGATGCTTAACTATATATTTATATAGTGTATTATAAGGTTTCATACACAATAATAAATTTCCTATCAAATTTTTAATATTTTCTCTTAGGGAACTTAAGAGACATCCCACCCAATGTAGTCGGGAAGGACTAGGATAGTTGGGAAGAAACATGATGCCTCTTATAATGTTTAATAATTAACTCACGCATAGGTTTGGTTACATGAGGTTACAATTGTAAAATATCACCATTTACACCCTAATAATATGCAAATTGAAGTTTTATGCAATGTTGTATTTAGTGTGATTGTGAGAAACCTGAAGAGATATGGAAGAAATGGGTAAAGGATTTTTTATATGAAATGGATTCCAAAATATAGGTTTAGAAAGGCATTCCCTTATACAAAATTCATGATTACATTACAAGAATTACATGCAAATGTATTTATCATCATCTCGCAAGGGAATTATTCCTTTATACACAATATCCACTAGAACTAGTTAATATTTCTTGCTTAGGCATGTCATAAAAATTATTGAAGATCTACATGAAGGTAGATCCATTTATATGGTAATGGATTCCATTGAAATGGAATCCTCTTCTCTTTATGGAATAAATTGTAATAGGAAACATATATGTGCCAATAAATCCTAAACCTTCACTTATGAGAGTCTACAATAAGTAAAAAAAAATCCCTTTCCAAGAACCTATTTTAATTATGTTAGAATTTAATCAACCAAAGATAAAATATCACTAATAAATTAAACGTTTATTCCTATAAATGCTATAATAATTCAAAAAAAATTACAAAGCACCTTATGTCTGGTGTCATGGTGTGGAGTAACATTTACAAGCTAGTTGAACCAACATCAAATCCCATTAGAAAATGAAATGTCTGTGCAAAAAAGAAGAAATATCTACATGAGAGAGGATCCAGTAAATAAAAATGTTAAGTTCCTTATCAAGGAACCTATTTTAGTGTGAAATTTTCATATAACAGATAGTTATATCCATGTTGTGAAAACTTTATCTACTCATAGAAATGTGAGTAGTTAGGTATGTGCCACATAAAATAGTAAGTTTTCGCTCTTATTCTTATTTTGATGGAACAAAGTAAATACTAAAAACCCACTATTTTTGAAAGGTAAAAATTTTGCATTGATAATTTGAGAGTAATAATGAATAATATATTCATTTAGGAATTTATTTTCTAGCCTATTATATGAAACTACTTTTATGCCCTCAACTGACATCTAACTTCCCTTTACTCTGAACACATACCTTTACTCTGAACACCTCCCTTACATATAAATTCATATTGTATTTTTATCAATTATTAAAGAAATGGTAGGGTCTAGGTTGTAAGAAGTATGACTATATAGATCCCCTCATATGATGTTTATATTAAAAGTGGCTCGCCGGATGGAAAAGAGATAATAATTATTATGTCAGTAGATCAGATATTTATTATTTCAACATAAGGGAATTGGTATACATTCTCTCAATTTAATCACCTCACCTCGATATGAATCTATCATTCATATGCCTCTAGTAATAAAATAGAAGAAATTTTAGGGATAAAAAATGAGGAAAAGGATTTTGTTCTCAACGAATGAAAGAGTGGATATACATATTTAAGTTCCCACTTAACAAATGGTAGGGTTTTCCATATTTAGATAGTGAAAATTAATTATATTATTGGTTACAAATTGGGTGAGTGACCAAATAAAAAATAAATAAGGGATAATTCCTCTCTTATATACTAGATCTCATATGGTTTTATTGGCTGAAAAAATTGTAGGTGTTCATGTAGTCATCAGTTTAGGGGAAAACACTCCATCTTCTCTAATGGGGAGGTTACCTTATTCAAAACCAAATTTTTTTCCTAAAATATATACAAATATACAGTCTATCAAACCTCTGTTGAGGATGTCAGTTCCATTGTATAATCATATAATTTTTACTACAAAGAAAAGACGTCAAGATAGACAAAAATTAGTGCAAAGAAAGAGGGAAAAATAATAGTTTAAAATAGGAAAAAAAAATCTTATTTTATTTCTACATGTCAATAATTCTTTAGAATATACACATTCATATATAATGGAATATCCATTATTCTAAACAAGATGCATGTTGCCTCAAATTTCAATAACTCTTGGTAAATAAATATGAACTCAAAGTTTCATAATCTAGAACATATAAATGGTACCAAAAATAGTAGAGAGTGAGAGAAGGAGTAGAGATAGAGAAAGAGGATGAAAAGCGAATTTATATTTTATATTCAAATTGTTTATCCTTTACATCAAGTAATGAAGATCCAAATATTTTACAATTGAAAATGAAGCCTTTCATAGGAAAGATGGAGGAAATAACTACCTGAAATAACTAATTGTTAATTAAGTGACTAATCACTTAATTAGCTAAGTCACTTTTAGATTAATTTTACATTTAATATTTATTTTACAAAAATGAAGTAAATGATAAAATATAATAATTATCTGTATGTTAATAGAAGAAGGAAGAGATGGAATAGAAGAAGTTGGGAATTTATGTTTCATCACGTGCATCCGGAATTTTTTCACTGCAACTGATATTTCTTTTCATTCAACACAATTTTTTTGGCAAGGTTCATCATCTAACTTCCTAAATAGTTCTACATTTATCAACTTATTCCTTTGTACTAAGCTAAGCCTTTATAAGTTTCAAATATTACATTGTTTATCTCAGATAACTCTCCCATTTTATCTTTCTTAAAGTTTTTGGTCTTATGAAAGTCCTTGATCATATTATTTAATTTTTCCTTGATTTGATGTGATGAGTTCTAATGGGGTGAGTTTTTTTGGAAGAGATCAGAATGAAGAGCTCTAAGATCAGAAAATATATTAGATTTCAAGGATTCTCTCTTCTGAATAAACATTTTGTTAATCAATGGAGGATTTCCTCAAGAAATTTCATTCTCCACTCATCACTAATAACCATGTACTAGACAAGTTTTTCTTGGAATCATAAAAAAAAAACCCCTGAGAGGAGAATTTTTTCATAAGTATGGGCCATAATACAAAAATCTTGGATAACATCAGCCAAAATATTCATCTCTTTCAATTTTCTCAACCCATGAGCTTATATTTTTTGATGTTGTAATGATGTTGTCATAAGTTTTACAAGTTTCATTAATGAATTCCATACCTATAATGAGAATTTTCTCAACCCATACTTCTGCAACCTTTTCTTGAATTGTGTGTTTGTGAACTTTAACAATTTACTTTAGATCAATGTTATATGTTGCAACATATGTTAGAAGATAAGTATAGGGAGTAGGATACAATGGAGTGTTATCATAAGAGAGGGAGGATTTGATAAAAGTAGATAGGATTTGTATATGTTCCTCCAGTTATTCTTGGGGTTTTTTCCCCCTTTTTAACTCTTTGAATAACTTTAGAGATAGTATCCTTCAGGTTGTGCACATTTCCTTTAGGGGTTGAATCTCCTAAAGATATCCTTGTTAGATCAAAATCAGATGCAGAAACCTCTTATTTTTTCTTATCTCCTTTGGGTTTTCCAATCTCAATGAATTTTTGTCCTAAAGTATCTAATACCAGGAAAGAAGTGATTTTAACATTTTTTGGAGGAGGAGAAGTACCAATAAT
Organism: Taxus chinensis; assembly: GCA_019776745.2. Classification (NCBI taxonomy): domain Eukaryota; kingdom Viridiplantae; phylum Streptophyta; class Pinopsida; order Cupressales; family Taxaceae; genus Taxus; species Taxus chinensis. Next base: position 549,552,986 of record CM034146.1, read on the forward strand.
TGTAGCCATAACATCATAATTCAGAACCTCAACTCTTGATTGATATTTCCTTTTCTTTCTATCAATCATGGGTTGAACCAAAGATGAGCATCCCAAAGATGTTCCCAAAGGAGATATTGTAAATGCAATGGGTGTGGGGAGAATTTGAGAGGTAGAGAGTTCCACAGTAGTTATAGAAGGAGGATTATAGGTCCTTATACTTATTTTAGGTATAAAAACACTTGTCTTCCCCAAATCTTGAGCTAAAACTTCAATAACATATTCCTCCTCTTATTCATCCTCTTCAATTTCTTATTTTTGTTCTTTTTTGTCTTCTTTATTTTCACTTTCCTATTTTTCACTCTCTTCCTTCTCACTCTCATGTTTCTCTTCTTTTACTTGTTTAATTGCTTCATCTTTATCTTCCTCTTATTGTGTCTCATCCTTCTTATCACCTTATTTTTATGATTCAACCTTCCTCACATATAATTTAGTACCTAGTTATTGATGAGTAGAGGAGGGAGGAGTTTGTTGAGGAGAGGTTACCTATTAGGAATAATTTAACTCTGACAATTTATTTTTTTACCATTTATTTATTCTTCATAGAATAGGGGAATTAAGATTTTCCAGGTTATATTTCTCCTTCTAGGAATAATCAATGGTGGGAAGAGGAGAATATTGAATGGAGTTAATAAATTCATAAGTATTTAAATAATAATTGTCTTCAACCATGACCTTGGGTACCTTATATAGTTTAAATTCTTGATTTTGTTGCAGATTAATTCTTCCATAAAATATCTCCATCACTTCAAACTCATCATCATATTCAACCCACTGATCCTTAAATGTAGGTACATAAAGGTTTGAGAGAATGATATTATTGTTTATGAATCCTTTTTATCAAAGAATGTCATATTTGGTAATGGATGCATGTGGAAATGACATATTGTTCTCTCGATGTTTTTTGCATCAATAGAAAACCTACAAATATAATTTCCCAAGGGTATGGTAAATTGAATTCTAGATACCTTCTTATCTCTACAGGTCCTATGGAGAATATTTAATTACCAAAAAATATCAATGAGAATGATCTTATCATTGAAATAAATGGGGAGCTTGTATGGGATCACCTCAAATCCTATTGTCCTAATATATGAGAATTTATGGAATTGAATAAATAAACTTCCATAAACAACTATCAATTGTTTGGATTCTTGAGAATTTTTATTAGTAACATTCCCCTCAAGGAACATGACTAGGAATATGGTGAAGGCATAATTGACTCTTCTATAATGTATTTTTTTGTAATCATAGGTCAACTTAGAAATCATAAATTGGGATATTTTTCCTACCACCTTAACTTGGTCGATGGTTTAGATCAAATATGAAGTCATACAAAAATATCTAGTTTGATGAACCTGAGTCAATTTGTTGTGTTACATTTTCACAAATAATCTCTTGCCAATTGAAATTTTGTTTTCCTTAACAAATTAGATTGATAAAAATGCACATCTATTCTTGAAATCCTTGGTTAAGGGAAGGCCCATAACTCTTGCTAGAATATTTATAATGGCATAAAATTATTTAATGAAATAACTTATGTATAAAGTATTTAGTAGTTTTGAGACTCCTTTCTTATTTTTTACAACCAATATTTTGTGATCATTGTATGGTATTTATTTGGAGTTAGATAAAATTCCTTTTTACTTTAACCAGAGTCATGATTTTAGAGTTATCAAAGGTAGGAAAGCTAAGGGCTAAGTTAATATGATGTGTATCCAATTGGGTATTTATTTTTCCTTGAGGGTCCCTTCAATTCCTTGGTTTGTGGGTTAAACCCTGAGGCACAAGACAGTATAATATCAATGCATTGCATGGAAGTAGGAAATCCTTGTTTATGGGAAAGGCCACTGCTAACAATTCTATAGGCAAATGGGGTTGAGTGTTGATCCATGTGTTTGAAATCACTATCACCAATTTAAGGTATATAGGTCTCTAGGGAAGAAATTTTCTCATATATATCATATTGAAACTTCATCTTGACTAATTTAGAAAAGTGATAGGGATGAAAATGCCTTCATAAGAATTTTTTTGGCAAGACTATGGAAGAAGGGAACTATAACAAGAAATTTATTTAAAATAGGGAAAATAATTATGGAATGACTTATATTTTAGATGAGTGAAAAGGTTCCTTTCCAATTATTCAAATTCACTTTGAAATTTTGAAAATGGTTGAGAAATGAGGGAGAAAAATCAAGAAAATAGTTCTAGGAGTTAGGAAGGTTAGACACAATAGATATCAATATTCACAAATGTGAAATGGATGGGAGGAGAATGAATTTTTACACAACAAGGGTGCCTTAGTAATAAATACCCCTCCAAAAACCATTAAATTGTAAAATTGGCACTTGGACTGTCCACAAGAGTTTCTCCATAAGGGTCAATAGAGACCGATTTTCCCGATTACCAAGTTTAAGGAAGAGAAAGAGGGAATGTAAGGAACAAGGTGACAGAGGATCCGTACCAATATTTTTTTCCAAGACCAACTTTAACGATTTAAATCTTACTTCATCTTCCTTTTTATTGAATGGTGTATAAGTTTTTGTGGGGAATCAAAGTATTTAAGGAACAAGGGAACTCTTCCCAAAGTTCCGTAGGGGGGGTTTTTTTTTTTATTGATGGAGGGAAAAGGGTTGGGTGTAGTAGTTATGCGGAGAACCTAATTAACATAGGAACATTTCTTGAATGTGATCAACTAGGGTGGTATAATTTTCACCAGTAAAAAAATGATTTTTTAAAGTATAGAAGCTAGTATATTGTGTTATGTATTTGGATCCAAAGGACTACCACCATGGAGCTGAAAAAAGGAAAAAATTTATGTTGTTCCATGAATGAAATGGGTCCTAGAACTTTAGAATATTACAAGAAAGTCCTACCAAGAGGTGGTGTAGAAATCATTTTTCATGGAGGAGATTGTGATCTCTGAATTGTTATGTCCCTTATTCTCTTTGGTGACAAATTCAAATATTTAAAATCTTTACCACTTGTTGCACTTCATCTTGTTTGTATTCTTCTCATGAAAATGGGCACTCTGATTACTGAAACCAGTATATATGGTTATCGTAGTCACTAGATGTGTTAAAATAATCCTCTTGATGATATAAATCACCAAGTTACACACCAAACTTAGTGAAATGAAGATGTAAATTTCTCTAATACTCATCCTTCCAGGAGTGCCAGAAATGTTGAAGATTATAGTTGTACCCGCACCTGAATCAGGATGATCCACAACTTTCAGGAAACATAGGATGATCTTTGCAATGTGGGTGTTTCAAGTTTAGATCAACCTCCAGAGAAGGATGGTTTTTATATCTATTCATAATGATAACACTACTCATAAGAAGGAAAAATAGAAAAATATTCCTACTCTAACATTCTGAGGGACCAAGGAGAAGGGGAAATGCATAAAAATTAAATCCTAAGCTAAGGAGGTGATAACACCAAGAATAAAGGGAAGGATACTCTGAGATGATTGAAAATGAGAGAAAAATAAGGAGGAGAGGAAAATAAGGAGTGATGTAGTCAAAGAAAACATTAAATCTTCAATTTTGATGGACCAAAACAGAAATGAGATTCTACAAAAGAGACAAAATATGTACAACATATCAAATTTGTAATATATAAAAAAGAGGATGCAATAAACATAGGATAGGTATATAATATCCAAAAAACAAATATTTTATTACTTCAAAAGGATGTGCAGTCCATTACAATAAATGAGGGAGATAAAAATCACCCTGGAATGATCATGATATGAGGACTGCAACTCAAAACACTAGTGGACTACTTTGAAAAATTACCTTGTATTCCAAGAGGGGTCTAACCTTTATAAATGGACATCATTTTAGATTATATAGAAGAAAGAGGAAGGGAAGATATGAAAAGGATAGGGAAACTTGAATTTTACATTCAACTACCAATAACTTGTATTAAATATATGAAAACCATGATGGGTTCCCCTGAAAGACCATTACCCCATGTTACATTTCTTAAAAGAGAAGGGAGGCACACCATACATCCTCAAATCAGGTGGTTGAGCCATCTGTGACATCAACATTAAATTCCCAATGTTTTCCCTCCATTACACCCACTAAAGTCCCTCAATATCATATTTTATTGATTTTAGATTGAAGGAATTGAGGAGATATTCCCATCGAAATCAATTTTATGTGATTTGGAACCCTGGAGTGGAAGTTTTTACCATTTAAAAATATGTATCTCAGTAATTCTATTGGATCATTTCACAAATGGTAATGTTTGATTTACTATAGAGATGGCCAATCGTGTTGGAACCTACTAATGTGTACTTCTATGTTAACCTTGTTACGACTTGCTGAAGACCTGAAACTATATTAAATTTTGCTCCTTCACATTTGGTGGGTTTAAGGTTCGTATAATATAATTTTCCTTGAGAATGAAGTAATTCAACATGTTTTAGAATTTGAATTTTTATGGGGTTCCATTTATACATTGCACCTACACGGATATTTTCAATGCTATGTGGGTTTGAGAAAAAATGGGGAGCACTATGTCTTTAAAAACTCATGAAACACTAAAAAAATGTTTCACGGTTTTGAACTTAGCTGGATTTCTTCAATTATTTTATAAATACAACCCAAAACACCAAAAAAAATTACATTTTCCTAAGGGAGTCATCATTTTTTATATTGCATAATGAGGAGGATGCCACAAAACACTAGATATTCAATGAATCCATCTAAGTACCTATGTTTTTAATTTAATTTATTGTGTGGATTAAGAGATCCTACAGAACACTACTTCTTATATTCCATAGTAAAGTTAATTAGTCTTGTGTGTATTTTGCAGAGCTTGAAAAATGATTGTTCCTTTAGATGAGTTATCTAAAAGTATAAGGGTGCAATTTTGGATAAAATTTTCTATGACTCTAAGGGGATATTTCCCTACTAAATATGAACACCAATAGCCTTAATAATTACTTTGGGTATGGATTTGAGCCCAATATACTTTAAAACTAATATTATACTTTGACTATCTTACCCCTAAATGTGCATGAAGAACTATCTGCATTAATCATTGAATTATTCTTCCTAGAAAGATCAATATGCTACTGAAAGTAATTCTAAATTTGATTTAATGAGAGTGGATAATTATAATGAAAATTATTATCCACCCAATGCCATGTAATTATGCCTCAGAAAATTCTTGAAGCTGATTTATGAAACTTTGAAGTTCCTCCCACGCATTCCAAGATGAACTGTGTAAAAACCACAAGGCCCTAAAAACTATGTATAAAATGGAAAAACATACACATTTCAAGAGGAAACATGCAGAGTATGTGCAAGCACTTAGGGAAAGGAACCCTATAATACCAACAAGGAAATTCATTGAGAATCACTTGGAGGAATTGAAACCATTCAACTATATATAAGAAGAAATGAAATAACTCAATGGACATGCTTAAGATAAATCTGATTGATGGGGATTTGTAATGCATTTCCATCAAGATTAGTTAACTCAAAATAATTATCCTCCTTGCAAGAAATAATGGTATATGGACCACTCCAAATTCCATTAAAATTTGAGTGTCACCATGGTTTAGCTTTGTCTGTATCCCATTTTAAGACAAGATCGCCCAATTTAATTTTTTTTAACTTTCTACATCCTGTCAAACCACTGTTTCATTTATTTCTAATGTTGTCATGATATAATCATGAAGGAATTTATTAATTATTCAATTTCAACCAATTATTCTATCCTAATCTCTATGTGTCCCACACCTTCAAATTCAAACTATTGAGCTATCTCTAGTGAAGGAAATGAAAGTGATAAACAAAGCCTAACTTCTCTTCCATTAACCAACTTGTAAGGATAAGTTCCAATTGTCTTCTTTATTGTTATCCTATCAGCCCAAATAGTACTCCTTGCCTTTTTGTGCCACTTCCTCTGGTTAATCTCCATGTTTATTTTCATTATTCTAATCAAGTTCTCATTTTTTAACTATGCCAAACCATTACCTTGAGGGTGATAATTATAATAGGTCTGTAAATAAATTTCAATTCTAAGAGCACAATAAAAAATTTGGATCCTAAGAAATAATTTTCATTATTACAAATGGAAACTTTAGGAACACCAAACCTTGTTAAAATGTCTTCTTGGAAGTCTAGGATAACTGATTCGGTTGCTTCTTTGAGTGTCATTGCATATGTCCACCTGGTAAAGTAATATGTTGTTGTCAAAACCCACTTGTGACTAGCAATGCATGGAGGGATAATCATACCAATGAAATCAAGAACACATTTGGATAATGGACGATTTTATTTTATTAGATGCAGTGGAAGGGAAGACAACCTCTTCATACCATTAAAGAAAGCACAACCTTTACATTTTCTGATACATTTACATACATTAGTAAATAATGTTGGCAAGAAGTATCCTACTTTTAAGATCTTCATTGTTGTATCTTTGGAAGATAAATGTTGACTTGATAAATCATCATGGAACTCCTTTAAAAAAAATTATCACCTGCTCACCTTCAATACACTTGAACAACATTCCATCACTATTTCTTATGAATAGAATTCCATCAATCAATGCATAGGGAATTGATTGCAAACTTAAATTTTTTCTTATTGTTTTATTCAAACCATGAGGATATTTGTTAGATATCCAACTACTTTCATATCATTCATCCAACTACCATGACTTAGTTGAATTCCTTTGTTTTATAGGTACCCCTTTTGTTTTTAATTGTTCTTCCTCCATGAATAACCAAGCCTCCTCATGATTTTCCTTAGCATCCATGGAAATTTGTTCACAAATTTCTCTTCCCCTGACCATATTTGTGGCTTTAATATTCACATCATACTCCATGATTTTAGTCACCCATCCATCCCTTTTCTCACTTATTTTTTCTCCCATGATGAATTCTCTCACACTAGAGTGTGAGAATAGAACCTTAATATGATTAGTATCAAGTATACTCTTGACTTTAGTTAGAGCTCTCATGATGGAAAATATGTGTTTTTCAATATGATTGTACCTAAATTCATAATCTTTCAATGTATGAATGAATAAAACCATTAGCTTCTCTAAACCTTGATCATTCAATTGTGTCAAAAAAATAACAATACTAGATATATATATATATATATATATATATATGCATATAGGATTAAATCCTTGGAATAATCATGGTTAATAAGTATAGAAGCTTGAGAAATTTATTGTTTGATCTTGGAAAATATCTCTTTTCTTTTCACTGTCCATTTGAAAATTGAATCCTTTCTGAGGGTTAGAGTGATAGGCCCAACCAATCTTGAAAAATTAGGAATAAATCTCCTAAAAAAGTTAAATTGTCCAAGGAATGATCGCAATGCTTTCTTGTGAGTAGCAAAATAAGAGAAATAATAGCTGAAATTATTTCTGGATCAATGGAAATGCCATCTTTCAAAATAATTTGTCCCAAGAGCTTACCTTTAGGAACCACAAAATTACATTTCTTAGGGTTAAGAGATACCCAAAATTGGCTAAATATCTCAAAGACTTACTCAAGATGATTGATATGATCTTTAGTCTACTTTGAGAAAATGGTAATATCATATAAGTACACATGGATGAATTCATTAATGTATCATTTAAAATCAATATCCATTTCTCTCTGGAATGAAGTACATGTATTTGATAAACCAAATGGAATTTTATGATATGCATATATTCCCCAATTGCTTGTAAATGTAGTTTTGAACCAATTCTCCTCTCTGAATTTGATCTGAATGAAACTTGAGTGCTTGTAAATGTAGTTTTGAGCTGATCCTCCTCTCTGAATTTGATCTGAATGAAACATGAGTTGCCATCAAGTAAGAAAAACCTTTCAGCTCCTACTACAGTTAGCAAAATATGATCCATGGAAGGTAGGTAATAATGATATTTTAATGAATATTTTTTAAAATCCTTGAAATCGACAGAGAATATGATTGTTCCATTCTTCTTCTTTAATGGAACCATATTTACCACTCACCTAGAGTATTTGATAGGAAATAATTTTTTACCTTAATCATCTTTGATAATTATTTCCTCATAAGGGGCTCTATCTTGGGATTGAAAAACCTTTTTTTTGTATAATTGGGTTGAAACTAGGATCAAGATCAATAGAATATTCGGAAATGTTTGGATCAAACCTCTTAAGGTATTCATAATCCTATGATAATATATCCTTAAAATTTTGACACGAGGAGATATAATATTTCTTCACATCTTCATCACATACCTTTCCAAACAATATCTCCTTTCCTTGTGCAATAATGAATGGTTGACATTCTTCTTACCTTACTATTGTGTTCTTTTATTCTCCTCTAAAATCATCATCCAAACTAAAAATATGTTCAAGAGTGACCAATCCTTTAGGTCACTTGTTTTTTCTCAAGAGGATGACTTGATCACCATAGGTGTCACGTAAATCAAATTTCATTTTTGAAGAAAACTCATCTTCATTCTGAATGAAATGAACACTTTATTCATCATTATCAAATACCTGTTATTTGAATTCACTATCTAGAAGTGATGGTTTGATCACCACCTTAATGTGTTTCTAATTTCCTTGAATGATACCTTAAGATGGTGAGAATTTTGAACCAAGGGATGCCATCTGGTTTAATTTTTTTTTTAATTTTCTTAACACCACTTGTATATTAAGATCATTAAAATGCTCTAAGAGGTCCCAAAATTTGTGTTTGTAAGCTTTCATAATTTTAATCTTTATGGAACATTTCCCTCTAACTTGATGGATGGATAATTTAGTATCACTAAAGATTTACAATGCGTTAATTTAACTCTTCTCGATAATAATAAGTCCATGCACCAATGCTTGATATTCTACTACATTGTTAGAAAATGAAAACTACAATCTATGAGAAAAGAAAAATTTCTTATTCATTAGAGAAATTATTACATCACCTGCCTCATATCCATTTCTGCTTCTAGAACCATCAAGGAACATCTTCCATAATCCATAAGAACTATGTTTTTGTTTCTTGAGTGGTGTGGGGAAAGTAGATTCCTCTTCCTGAATGTAGTATGTTCCTAACCCAATTTCCAAAATAGTTTTATAGGGGTCAAACTCATAATGCACATTGGCCCATTCATTTAATAAAATATCAACTATTGAAGGAGGATTATGTTACTCCACTAAAATTGATTCATGTTGTTATTCTTGATGTATGAGACAATTTTATTAGAGATGAGATGGGTCATAAGAATCAACATGAAAGGAAAACATAGGTCCATCTTGTATGATAAATTTGGTACCATATCTCATTCTTAGGATCACTTGAGACCAATTAGAAGATAAGTATCTACCTACCATGGAATTGAAATATCTTGATAGGTATATAACAAATAAAGGAGGCAAGTCAATGACTTAGAAATCTTGAGTTATGGTTAGACATGGACAAGAATGAAGGGTTAACTCAATATATTTGATCATCTATAGGATATTAATGGTAGATTCATCAAGTTGAAGAACACATTTAGAAACCATGCTATACTTGAGACCTAGGATATCAAAAATCATTTTAGGAATTATATAAGTACTGACCCCTGTATCAATCATGTGATTATGAACTAGATTCTTAACTATAATAAAATACATATAAAAGGGTGAGTTCTTCATAACGCTTCTTACATGTTCTTCCTTTTATTGACATAGGTTAACTATAGTATGATTATTTTGGGATGTTGTTTGAGCTTGAGTAAGTTTCCTAAGAGCTTCACACAAGAGATCTATTTGTGATGAAATAGTTGAGGCATCCCACATCACCACATTTACATTTTTCTTATTTATTTTCTCGACAATAACAAAGGTAATACCAGTGGATTTTTACATTAGAGGCATAGTGTTCTCATTGGTTTTTTTTTCAATCCATGGAATTTCTTTGGTTGGAGGAAGTGATGTGTTCCACATGTCTAGAATTTTGTGTGTATTTTGAGTATCCTGTGGAACTTGTCAATTCTACGGATTCTGAGTGATCTGAGACAAAGTAGATGAGGGTAAATTTTCACTCAAGTTTATGGATTGATGGGAAGTGTCATGTAGAGCTATAGTAATGGGAGGAGGATATCTAACATATATCTACCTTATCTTTGACCTTGTGTTATCTTCCACATCAAGTTGTGGCCTACTTGAGTGATCTACATCTTGATTAACCATGTGTTATCCTATAAAATTGACAAGGGAAATTTTACAGATAATCATACTGAAATTCTGTTTTGCTCCCCTGATAAGGTCTATTAACGTTCAAAATGGCCTAAAAGTTCCCTTCCGAAAATCAAGTTTTAAAAACTTAGCCATTTTTAGCCTTTTTGAACTAGGCGCAAGAAATATTGTGTCAACACAACAAAATGTGCGCCCCTTAGAAAAACCTTTGGCATGTTAAATGACATGTCAACATCGAAGAGGTTGCGTCCCTTTGGCGTAGAGAAAGACATGTCAACATTGTTAAACATGTGCTAAGAAAATTCCCTTTGGCACTGAAATCCTTATGTTGACATCTCCAAATGTGTGCTTAAGGCGCTAAAACTTTTGTGTTGATACCAACCAAGTTGCACCAAGGAGAATTTATACCCATGTCGACACTTTGAAAAGTGCGCCAAAGAAAAGTTAGTGAGGTAATAAATGTGATATTTTCCTATAAATATGCAGTTAACACCTGTCATTTTCACGATTTGAAAATTGTGAAAATTCTTTCTCTGCGCCTGTCAACTATCCCTGTCACGCCCGCGTTTCGCTTTTCAATTTTGTGTCCCCCAACGTCATCCTTCATCCTTTATTAAACCAAGTAAGTGATTTTTATCACTCTTATGGTTGTTTGTGGTTTTGTTTCTTGGTTGTTATGGTTTTAGGATTGTTATAAAAGGTTAAATCTAAAAATCTAAAATGAATAAACCTAACAATCCATAAACTATCTGAAAACACATTATCCCGCCTTCCAGATCTGTAAATATGAGAAGGCTCTACCTTTGAATAAACCATCCTGTGTATCTGTTTATTGCCTTGCTGCGAATCCCACAAATCCTCTCTTTGTTATTTTGAAAAATCAAAAAGAGAGAGAGAGAGAGATATGTGAAGTTATTGCAAAATTCAAAAATCATTTATCCTTTGGCGCATTGTTTTTACATGTTGCACTCCCCATAGTTGTGTCTTGGCGCATTTCCCCCACATACAACACATCCATAACCTGCGCCAAGTATCACCACTTAACAAATTTCTTAAAGGTGCAGGTACATCCCAACCAACATCAACATTTGATGTTGCATACCCAAAATCCGTGCCAAGCACTTTTTCTTTGGTGCATTGAGCTCCTTTGCAACACATTCCAAAATCATGCCTTAGGCACACTGAAAAGCCATGTAACACCATCTTTTTTAGCGCCCAGTTAAAGCAATTTTCCAAAGGTCCTGGCGCATGATCCTTAACACCAACACTGCATGTTGTGTGTTGCTTAACCATGTCCCACACCTTTCTCCTTGGTGCTAAAACTTTTTGTGTAACACTCTTCAAAAGTGTGCACCTCTATAACCCTCTGGTGCAGCTTTTCCCCTCTCAACACAGGTGCATCCTTTAGCATGTTGAAATCCCCAAAAGTGTGCCCAGCCTTTTTAAGCCTCTACAACATGCTATGAACTTGTGCCTTGCACCCTAAGCCTCATAATTTCTCATTCCTCTTTATGCAAGCTTTTGTTATGGATAACATAACGGTTGACATGGCTCTTCTATGTTGGACCTCTTTGATTCTCCTTGTAGAATAGCAATAGCCATCCTCGAGCCCACATATGTCTTCATCAAGTAAAAAGCCAACCAAGTATAAAGGTAAAGCTAAGTTGACAGAGCAAGAGATGAAGTATAAATACCAAAAATTCAGGATGCCTGACTCATATGCAGAGAGTGATCTCGATATCAGAGACTCTGAGCATGGGCACATTGATATGGAAGACTTCTGGGAAAGGACCAACCAGGCCACTAGTAGTCCCTGGATGGACAAAATGGTCGGAAGTGGATTACACTTTGCAGCTGGGATGCCAGTAAGTGCTATTAATAATGAGTTCATCATGTTGGTGGCTCGATGCTATAACAAGGACACAAGATGTGTCGAGGATAAAGAGGGAAAGATGGTCATCGACCTAACTACTTATCACTTTGAAATAACTTTGGGCATCCCTCATCATAGGTAGTACGTCACCATCAACCTAGAAGATTGCAAGAAGGCGTGGGACGACAATGAATACAAATGTATGCAAATGATGAATGAACTATACCTTAAGAACAAAAATTCAATGAGATGATGGCCACAGACCATCCACCGCAGTGACTTTAATGAGGAACTAAGTGATACAATCACCTTCCTGAGCAGAGTGTATGGGCTTCCTAATTCCCATAATTTCCATAAATGGATGTTGAGGTACTTAGAGACCATAAGTAAGAATGTGCCTGAACAAATTTTTGGCTAGGGAGAAATCATTACCGATACCATCTCTCAAAAACTTCAATAGGTCATGACAACTAGGAAGTTCTATATGAATTCCTATGTTATGTACGTTGCAGCATCAGCGAGGTTTTTTGTGGGCCTAGCACGAAATGGGGTATGGCCTCAAGTCAAAATATATGAATACTACCTAAAGCTAAGGCTCGAGAACAACATCCCTCAGTTCTCAAAGATCAAGGACGCCTTCTTCTATGAGGTGATCTACCTATTGAGGAAAAATATGAGGCAATGGTCGAACTAGCCCCAATGTGGTCACTATTACAAATAAGTGGGGGGCATTGTTCACTCAGTTTCCCACATTCACCTATCTCAGGGCGGTGAATTTTGAGGTTGAACCGACCAAACTGTCAAGGTATGTAGGACCCAAGCTAATTCTCTTAGAGTTGTCAAGGAAACTAATCACATATCATGAAAGATGCATGAAGAGAAATAAGGGAGGAACTCCATTCCCCCTTACAGTGGGCCGATACACTTGCACCACACTAGCCAAAGCATGGGAAATGTATACCGAGCTTGAATTGCTGAATTTAAAGCAAAACTTCCTAGCCAGGCCTACTTTTGATTGCCAAGGTTGCCTCCCAAAGGAAAAAATTGATCCTATTCATATCCTTGAGATTGGGGACATCTACATTGACCTGACACATGAAATAGATCTTAGGCAGAAGGATCACTCCAAGTTGGGCTTGGAAGAAATCAAACATTATGGCGTGGCCATCATTCCAAAATAATTCCAAGAACCTGATCAATAAATTGATCAAGTTAACCTAGACATGGATGGGGATGATTGGACATTAACATAAATTAATAGAGCCAAGGCACCAAAGACCATCCAAGAAAGGGTCAAGCACACGTTGCAGTGCACCAAACATTGTTGCATACATAATGGTCTCGTCTACCTCAGGGTAGATTTCACTGCTTCTCCTTCAGGAAGAGCACCTCTAAGGCCAGCCCAAGCACTGAAAGGAAAAGGAAAAGACAAGGAGGGATAATCAAGAAAAGAAGAAGCTCCTTAAAGCCCTCCTTCTACTTCTGAGAAGCAAGTTGTCAACCTAGTCTCTCCAGGAAAAGAAGAGGAGACCACCAAAGTTTTGACTAACACATCCACTCAGGATGTGGTCACAGCTACAACCACTGAGGTACCCACCATTCCCTCTTCTACTCCTTCTCCTCCCCCTATTGTTGAAACATATATCCCAATATATGTTTCTTCTTCTCTCCCTTCCTCCCTTCCATCTCCCACCTCTTTCATCTTCTCCTCTCTCGCGGATCTATCACCCTAGTGTTCTCTCCATCCCATTACAGATCCCTTCCACCCTCCATGACCTTTTCTTCTCCTATAGTAACTCCAGGCCCTACAAGTAGCAACGCGTTAGACTACTTTTCGATGCCACCACCAAGTGTCTCAACGTTCTTCCCTACGGCCCCTTAAGTTGCTTCCCCTTTCACTCCTGTTACTTCCTCCATTCCCTCTACTCCTTCTCCCCTAAGTCCAAGCTAGATCTCTAACCATCTGGATAAACTCAAGAGAAAAGTTCCCATAGCACCCATGGACTTCTCTTTCATTCCGAAGAAGGGACCAAAGAAGAAAAAAGTGATAACTCACTTTTCAAAGAGCACTTCGGGAGAGAGGGTCATGGAGATTGCATATCCTGATCCCACTAAAGAGAAGAAAGATTTGTCTCCTACAAACTTTACAGTGACTCAAGTCACCATGTGAACCTCATCTGAGAGCCTACAAGGAGAGGCTTTGTCTGCAGTAGATGCCCTCTTCAAGAAACTTCAAGAAGCAAAGGAGGAGAAGAAGATACTAAAGGAACAAAACAAACATCTTCTCCAAGCTTTGCAAAGAATGGGCAATTCTCCCACTATGACTTCCGCTGAGCCTCCTTAATTTTTAAGTTAGGATACAATAAATGAATATGCCAAGATTGGTGAACAAGGCATAGCAGTGTCCTCCTGGATAGAGCGAGTCCTCAGAGATAGTGAGAAAATAATCAAAAAATTCATAGGACTCTACTAGGGTAATGATCAGGAAAATAGGGAGTTACAAGCAGTAGCAGGATCACTCTCCAAAGAGTTAGACAATGTTAGATTGCAACATGAAACATTTTAGGTAATGTTCAACTACTCAGTTGACAAGCTATTAAAGGTCAGCGTCATTGATCACCTGTGGGCACATCATAAAGCTCTTGTTGCACTGAATTACTAGGTTGATCAAATGGGAATTTATCCTGGAGAGGATAGATAAAATCAAGGAGGAAGCCCTAGATACAAAACATCAAATGGAGCAGACGGTCACAAAGATGTCTCTAGGGATGCTTAGTGAAATGTTCACCTTGAGGGAGGCAGACGATACAATCCAGCTCTTCAATGATATTGTAACCCAAGCTTTGGCGCCAGAGGTCACTTTTGACCAAGAGTCTATCAATAACCTTCTGGCATGCCATGATTTCATTGGGTACTTGATCGAGGCATGCGATAAGTACATCGGGATACCTGATAAGCTCAAAAATGAAAAGGAAACTTTCGAATTCATTGGCAACCATTTCAAGGGTCCTAATCATAATCAACTTCAGATAATGATTAGCAAGTTTATGGAGTATCGAGCTCAATATCACATCGCCTCTCCTGATCAGAATCAAGACACTCCGTTCAAGCAAAGAGATGACGATGAATAGTTTCTCTTCTTGTGTACACTTTGATATTTTTGTAAAAATATTTAAAAAGTATGTTGGCATTTACGATGACATCATCCATGTTGCACCATGGGATGTTGCCATCCACAAACTTACCAAAAGTCAACTTTTGACTTTTTAGATATTTTGTAGATATTTTGTAAATATTGGTTGGTTTCTTTTTGTCTTCTTTGCCCTTCTCCTTCTATAAATACTGGAATACTTGTATTCCGGGTGGAAATTTTTGTATAAAAAAAAGAGGTGAAGAGAGAAAGACTTTGTGCCTTCTTGTAACATAAGAGATATTAATATATATGTTAAGACTTTGTATTCAATATATGTGCTATCTGCATCAAATCTATCTTAAGTTAGATATGTGTTTCTATTCTGTTGGATTCATTCTTTTTATTGTCATATGTTCATTAGTATTGCTTTATTTGTTTATGCAAGTAAGTTTGGCTATGTTTACTACCATCCCAAAGCATAAACCTTCTAACCTTTATGTCTTGGAATTCATTTCTTTTCTTCCTTTATATCTATCTTTCTTCGTTCCTTCCCTCTTACCTTTCTGTTCATTGTTGGCACTACCTCTACTGGGATGAGATCCCAAAACCCCTAAAGTTAGAATAGTGTAGATTTGCATAGATTCCTGCTTGATAGAATAACAATAAACTAGTTTTGCTTTGTTGTCTCAAAGAGGGGCTATACCCTGCACACTGTTGGCCTATTTACCCATGATCTGTCTAGCCGACAGATTTTCAAACGAATAGTTTTTGGTGACTCTACTAGGGATCGAACTAAGGAAATAATTAAAAACTATAAAAATCACTACCAGTTTGCAAATTTTAACCCTTTGTTAAAAATTAAAATTTTTGTAGAAGTGATCAAAACTGAAAATTTCCTTAGGTAATCCATAGATCGGGACCAGATAGGAGCTTTTAGTTCACTGAGTTTTTACAAAAATTTGTATATTTCCATAGATCTGAGAGTCTGAGATTTTCTGATATTGTCAAAACCTTGCAAAATTTAGTTCGAAGATCCAAAAATCAGCTTTCTAAATTTACCCACCTTTTTATCCTTGCTAATCTTTGTCAAAAAAACCACAATTGTTTGTTGTTAAAAATAAGGGATAAAATTTTAAATATCAGAAAAGTACATGCTACTGATTTTTTCCAGAAAAATCAGGAACTCAGCAAGTACAAACAAAAAGATTGTTGTAGATTTGCTCTTAATTATTGCAGATCTGAATGGATACGCTGGTGGTGAACAATTTACTCATGGCAGAAGAGATCATGGAGAAGTTGATCCAATATTTGATATACTTCAAAGGCACAATTTCAGTATCACTCCAGCATGATTTGCATCACTAAGTTTAGTGGATCGATCAGCAAGAAGTGCCTCACCCCCACGAAGGAGCCAGATTTCACAAGGTGCTTCGACATCTATTTGCAGTGCTCTTTTCCTAAGTGGAACCATGCTCCCTACTCACGTTATTTTTATAGCTTTTCAAATGGCTGTACCATGGGGAAATTCCATGGGCCCTCTAGCATTTCCACATCCAGTTCATGCCCTCCCTCACAGAAACCATAAAAATTTCCTTAAATTTGATGGGAGTGGAAATCAAAGTATAAATGCACATATAGCAGCGTTTATCATGTCATGCAATATTCTGGATGTAACTCATGAAGACGTATCTGTACGTCTCTTTCTCAAGACCTTGCAAGGGTCTGTATCCAAGAGGTTCTAGCATTTTCTAACCGAATCCATCACCAGTTGGGCTACATTACGAACTCCATTTGAAGACAGGTACAAGCCTTTAGAAGATGCATTCACGTTACTGTCAAAGATCACTCACATGAAGAAAGATGTCAATGAAACCATGCATGATTTTATCGCCCATTTCAATTCACTAATCAACTGTGTGCCACCTGTCATGTTGCCAACACCAGAAAATAAAAAGTGTTTCTTTGTGAATGCAATGAGTTCAAGAGTAAGTTTCTTACTGTTACAAGAACAAGTACCAACCTTGGTCCTCACTCAATTTGTGGCCATTTGGATAGAGGAAAACCTGCTTATATCTAGCGAGTTAAGACGGGAGCCATCAAAATCAAAGGATTCAACTTCTCCTCAGGCTACCTCATCAGATCAAGTGTTCCAAAAGATGGCAAATTATTTTCTCTCATTGAAGAAGTAATTAGCTCAAGCATCGTCTACTGCTCCGTACTGAGATATCCCACGGAGGAACTTCACTCCCAACAATGCCCCCCAAAGGCTGCGTTTTCCTGTTACTACTCCAAGGTTAGCACTTGAGGCCCCTCTGGTTAATGCCTTGGTCGAGATCAAAGAATATGAGCAAATTTATGAAGAACCTTCATCATAAGGTAAAGATGATCAAGATGTCGGTGAACCAAATGGTGACTCTACAATCGGGCATAGGGAATTTGAGGATGAGGAATATGATGAAGAAGAAGGTACCCAAGGGTATGCAAAAAGATAATCATACGTTGTTTTCACCTGTTCACAAGGAAAATAAGCAGAAGTTGCTACTAAAATACAAAAGGAAAAGGTTGTATTAAATACACCTCCAACAATCGCTAAAAGAGGTAATTCCCTTCTTGCTCAACCTCCTATCAAACCTTTCATAAAGAAATCTTTTCCTCCTATCTCTCCTCCAAATCAACCTCCCTCCATTTCCATAAAGACCAGTACCACTCCACTACCATCGTGAAATGAAGGACTCATTCCTTCGTTAGTGCAACCCTTGGTCACATTTGATATAGTCAATCATGCCAAAAGGACCAAGATCTAAATTTTTGAAGCTGAGTACCTTCAGTCTAACCCCAAGTAGCTTGTTAGATTAACCAAGTATATTCAAAGTCAAGCTATCATCTCTCAGCCCATTTCTCCAAAAGGAATTCTTTCCACTCCTCCAACGTCCCGCATAAATGTTGTCTCAACATCCACGTCAGGTAAAATTGAACCTTTTTACCTATTTCTCCTAATTAATGGTCACAAGTTAAGCAACTGCATAATTGATTCTGGAGCATCTGACAATGTCATGCCAGTAAAGGTCATCCATGCTTTGGGCCTCACACTCACTAAACCTTTTGGCAAATGTTACTCCATGGAAACCAAGCAGGTACCATTAATAGGTTAGATCAAGGATGCAAAGTTTGCATTCGCAACATTCCCTAAGAAAAGAGTAAAAATGACTATTCTCGTAGCTGATATTCTACAGCTTACAAGATATTACTAGGGAGGAGTTTTTACAGAGAAGTTGGTGGAGAAATCCATATGGACTAGTCCAAAGCCTGAATCCATGTCAAAGGGGTGATGCAGATGTTGGAGCTTGAATCACAAAAGAAATATCTGGTCACCAACTCTTACGACCCCAAGGCCTAGATTCTCTTCGAATCATCAGGGATGGGGAACTACTTCTTGTCCACGGACTCTGATAAAATGGAAGTTCTCATCCAAGAGGAGGACCTCAACAAGATATGGACATTATAGTTTGATGGCAGTTTTGCAACAAGTGGGTGCGATGCTAGGGTTGTTCTGATATCACCTGAAGAGGATATTTTCCCTCTTTCTTTCAAATTACAGTTTTTCAATACAAACAACACTGCTGAGTATGAATCTTTGCTACTTGGCATGCAAGCTACAAAGGAAAGGGGAATCAATAATTTAAAAGTGCAAGGTGATGCTGAGTTGATTGTCAATCAGGTGAAAGGGGTATACCAAGTAAAGAATGAAAAGCTCAGATACTACCACAACGTAGTGTGGGATAACATCAAGGATTTTGATGCTTTCTCAATAAAAGTAGTTCTGCGAGCTCAAAACGACATGGTTGATTCTTTAGCCGTCTCGGCCTCTCTCGTGCTCCCTCACCCAGGGTTAAAGATGGACACATATACCATTGAGGTAGTTTTCCACCCAAGTGTGCCACATAATTCACAACACTAGCAGGTATTCAATGATGAAAACCATCTTATCACTTTTCTGGAGAAAGCTGATAATTTCAAAGAACTCCATTTTGATGGATCGAATTTTTCCTATCATGAGTCTCTCACGGGTCAAGTGCATGAATCGGTAGAAGTTCAGGGCATATGTCAGCTCAAGGGAAATAAGATTTTTGAAAGTTTTAGTTTCCCTAGAATGATTATTTGATAAGCATGACTGTTTTGTAAAGAAAAAGTGATAGGATAACCCTGGCTCTTCTCCAGAAATTGAATCTGTCAATTTGGGTACTACAAAACATCCTCGGTCTGTGAACATCGGGAAGTGTTGTTCACCCAAGGAAAAGTGTAAATTTTTCAAATTTCTGAAAAGATATATGGATGTATTGGCATGGTCTTATGCCGATTTGAAGTCATTTAAGCCTAAGGACATTCAACATGACATCCGACTAAAGGACGACGTTAAGCCTTTCCATAAAAAACAAAGGCACTACAACCCCAAAATCTCAGGTACCATCTAGGATAAAATTCAGAAGATGCTGGATGCAAAAATCATTTTTCCAATTCATCATAGTACCTGGGTTGCTAATATTGTACCTATATGGAAGAAGAATGGTGAAATACGCATATGCGTAGACTTTCACAACCTAAACCAGGTGTCCTTAAAAGGACAACTATCCACTGCCAATAATGGATCAAGTTCTACAAGTAGTAATTGGTTTATAAATGTTGTTCATGCTTGATGTTTTTCAGGTTACAATTAGATTGAGGTCACACTTGAAGACCAATTCAAAACAAAATTCACCACTCCTTGGGGCACCTTCGCCTACAGCAGGATGTCGTTTGGTTTAACCAATGCCGGTGCCATCTTCCAACGAGTGATGGACTTCGCGTTCAAAGGTATGATGGGAAAGGTCATCGTAGTTTACCTAGATGACCTGATTGTGTTTTCCAAGAAAATAAATGATCACTGCAATCATTTAGAGAAAGTCTTGATCAGATGTTGAGAAAAAAAAAATTCTCTAAACCCTAAGAAGTCATTTTTCGGGGTCACCGAAGGAAAATTGCTAGGACACGTCATTAGCAAAGAAGGGACAAAGATAGACATCAAAAGAGTCAAGGATATTTAGAGCCTTACCTTTCCCACAAGAAAAATTGGCATTCACTCTTTCTTTGGAAAGGTAAATTTTCTTAGATGCTTTGTTCCTGATTTTTCTGAAAAAACTCGTCATATATCCAATATGATGAAAGGGTCACGAACATTCTGATGGAGTGAATAAGGCAAGGTGTCATTCAAAGATATAAAATCCTCCATCACTCATGCACCTATCCTGGTATGTCCTAACTTCTCCAAGGATTTCATCATGTACAGTTATGCGTACGCACATACTGTATCAGCTATCTTAATGCAGAAGAACTCTGAGGATCTTGAATCCCCGATTGCTTTCATGAGCTCTCCTCTAAAGCCTCATGAACTAAATATGTCACAACTAGAAAAACATGCCTTTTCCATAAGAAAATCAGTTAAGAACTTCCGCTACTGTATCCTGAACTCTCATCTAGTAGTGTTGGTCCCTAACACAACAGTTAAGTCTATCCTGACTCAATAGGAGTTAGGAAGCTTACAAGGTAATTGGATCACAAAGGTCCAAGAATATGATCTAGACATCAAACCAACCAGGTTGGTAAGGGGGTAAGGGTCTGTGTCAGCTAATGGCTGAGAATAAAGACTCAGAGGTACCTGAGGAGAAAGTGGCTCACGTTAATGAAGAACAAAGTAAGCTCCAGAAATTGGATTCTTTACCCATGGTTCTATTTTTCATGACCAACGACGAATGGTATTTCGACATCACTTTATTTCTCACCTATGGAGAGTGCCCGACTCATCTAACCACTAAAGAAAAGTGAGCAGTAAAGCAAAGAGCCACACGATATGTCATATAGGATAATGGGTTATACAAACGTGGAATTAACGGCATTTTTCTACGATGTGTTGATAAGTCGTAGTAGATAAGATTGTCAAAAAAAATTCACAATTCAGCCTATGGTGGTCACTTCTCCTCATCGGTGATGGAACATAAAATCATTCGGGCCAGGTACTATTGGCCGACGCTATTTCAGGATGTAGCTACCTGGATAGTGAAATGTGAACTTTGTCAACAGTTTGTTCGCAAACCAAAGCTGGCTGCATTTCCCCTCAGGCCTGTCATTATTGACAAACCATTCAGGTAATGGGGATTTGATTTCATTGGAACACTCAATACTCAATCGAGTGCTAGACATAGTTACGTCCTAACAGCGATAGATTACTTCACGAAATGGGTGGAGGCCATACCTGTCAAACATGCCACTTCTAAAGTTGTTTTCTGCTTCATCAAGGAAAATATTATCGTGAGATTTGGTATCCCACATAAAATCGTTGCTGATAATGCTTCCAAATTCTCTTCGCGGGAAGTGATTGGTTTTTGCTATGGATACAGAATAATTTGGGTCATGCCTATGATTACTATCCTTAAGGAAATGGTCAGGTAGAATCTAGCAAAAAGAACCTGGTAACCATCATACGGAAGCTAGTTGACGAGAACCAGTGATCCTAGCACAAGTCATTATACGATGCCTTGTGGCCTTGTGGGAGGTAGGTAATAATGATATTTTAATGAATATTTTTTAAAATCCTTGAAATCGACAGAGAATATGATTATTTCATTCTTCTTCTTTACTGGAACCATATTTACCACTCACCTAGAGTATTTGATAGGAAATAATTTTTTACCTTAATCATCTTGGATAATTATTTCCTCATAAGGGGCTCTATCTTGGGATTGACAAACCTTTTTTTTGTATAATTGGGGTGAAACTAGGATCAAGATCAATAGAATATTGGACAATTTTTGGATCAAACCTCTTAAGGTATTCATAATCCTATGATAATATATCCTTAAAATTTTGACACGAGGAGATATAATATTTCTTCACATCTTCATCACATACCTTTCCAAACAATATCTCCTTTCCTTGTGCAATAATGAATGGTTGACATTCTTCTTACCTTACTATTGTGTTCTTTTATTCTCCTCTAAAATCATCATCCAAACTAAAAATATATTCAAGAGTGACCAATCCTTTAGGTCACATGTTTTTTCTCAAGAGGATGACTTGATCACCATAGGTGTCATGTAAATCAAATTGCATTTTTGAAGAAAACTCATCTTCATTCTGAATGAAATGAACACTTTATTCATCATTATCAAATACCTGTTAGTTGAATTCACTATCTAGAATTGATGGTTTGATCACCACCTTAATGTGTTTCTAATTTCCTTGAATGATACCTTAAGATGGTGAGAATTTTGAACCAAGGGATGCCATCTGGTTTAATTATTTTTTCAATTTTCTTAACACCACTTATATATTAAGATCATTAAAATGCTCTAAGAGGTCCCAAAATTTTTGTTTGTAAGCTTTCATAATTTTAATTTTTATGGAACATTTCCCTCTAACTTGATGGATGGATACTTTAGTATCACTAAAGATTTACAATGCTTTTAATTTGACTCTTCTCGATAATAATAAGACCATGCACCAATGCTCGATATTCTACTACATTATTAGAAAATGAAAACTACAATCTATGAGAAAAGAAAATTTTCTTATTCATTGGAGAAATTATTACATCACCTGCCTCATATCCATTTCTGCTTCTAGAACCATCAAGGAACATCTTCCATAATCCATAAGAACTATGTTTTTGTTTCTTGAGTGGTGTGGGGAAAGTAGATTCCTCTTCCTGAATGTAGTATGTTCCCAACCCAATTTCCAAAATAGTTTTATAGAGGTCAAACTCATAATGCACGTTGGCCCATTCATTTAATAAAGTATCAACTATTGAAGGAGGATTATGTTACTCCACTAAAATTGATTCATGTTATTATTCTTGATGTATGAGACAATTTTATTGGAGATGAGATGGGTCATAAGAATCAACATGAAAGGAAAACATAGGTCCATCTTGTATGATAAATTTGGTACCATATCTCATTCTTAGGATCACGTGAGACCAATTAGAAGATAAGTATCTACCTACCATGGAAGTGAAATATCTTGATAGGTAAATAACAAATAAAGGAGGCAAGTCAATGACTTAGAAATCTTGAGTTATGGTTAGACATGGAAAAGAATGAAGGGTTAACTCAATATATTTGATCATCTATAGGATATTAATGGTAGATTCACCAAGTTGAAGAACACATTTAGAAACCATGCTATACTTGAGACCTAGGATATCAACAATCGTTTTTGGAATTATATAAGTACTGACCCCTGTATCAATCATGTGATTATGAACTAGATTCTTAACTATAATCAAATACATATAAAAGGGTTGGTTCTTCATAACACTTCTTACATGTTCTTCCTTTTATTGACATAGGTTAACTATAGTATGATTATTTTGGGATGTTGTTTGAGCTTGAGTAATTTTCCTAAGAGCTTCACGCAAGAGATCTATTTGTGATAAAATAGCTGAGGCATCCCACATCACCACATTTACATTTTTCTTATTTATTTTCTCGACAATAACAAAGGTAATACCAGCGGATTTTTACATTAGAGGCATAGTGTTCTCATTGGTTTTTTTTTCAATCCATGGAATTTCTTTGGTTGGAGGAAGTGATGTGTTCCACATGTCTAGAATTTTGTGTGTATTTTGAGTATCCCATGGAACTTGTCAATTCTACGGATTCTGAGTGATCTGAGACAAAGTTGATGAGGGTGAATTTTCACTCAAGTTTATGGATTGATGGGAAGTGTCATGTAGAGCTATAGTAATGGGAGGAGGTTATCTAACATATATCTACCTTATCTTTGACCTTGTGTTATCTTCCACATCAAGTTGTGGCCTACTTGAGTGATCTACATCTTGATTAACCATGTGTTATCCTATAAAATTGACAAGGGAAATTTTACAGATAATCATACTGAAATTCTATTTTTCTCCCCTGATAAGGTCTATTAACGTTCAAAATGGCCTAAAAGTTCCCTTCCGAAAATAAAGTTTTAAGAACTTAGCCATTTTTAGCCTTTTTGAACTAGGCGCAAGAAATATTGTGTCAACACAAAAAAATGTGCGCCCCTTAGAAAACCCTTTGGCGCGTTAAATGACATGTCAACATCGGAGAGGTTGTGCCCCTTTGGCGTAGAGAAAGACATGTCAACATTGTTAAACATGTGCTAAGAAAATTCCCTTTGGCACTGAAATTCTTATGTTGACATCTTCAAATGTGAGCCTAAGGCACTGAAACTTTTGTGTTGACACCAACCAAGTTGTGCCAAGGCGCATTTATACACACTTTGAAAAGTGCACGAATGAAAATTTGGCGAGGCAATAAATGTGATATTTTCCTATAAATATGCAGTTAAAACCTTTCATTTTCACAATTTGAAAATTGTGAAAAGTCTTTCTCTGCACCTGTCAGCTATCCCTATCATGCCCACGTTTTGATTTTTTAGTTTGTGGCCCCCAACTTCATCCTTCGTCCTTTAGTAAACCAAGTAAGTGATTTTTCTCACTCTTATGGTTGTTTGTGGTTTTGTTTCTTGGTTGTTATGGTTTTAGGATTGTTATAAAAGGTTAAATCTAAAAATATAAAATGAATAAACCTAAAAATCCATAAACTATCTGAAAACACCTTATCCTGCCTTCCAGATCTGCAAATCTGAGAAGTCTCTGCCTCTGAATAAACCATCCTTTGTATCTACTTATTGCCTTGCTACAAATCCCACAAATCCTCTCTTTGTTATTTTGCAAAATCAAAAAGAGAGAGAGAGATCTATTTTTACATGTTGCACTCCCCACAGTCGTGCCTTGACGCACTTCCCCTGCATGCAACACATCCATAACCTACGCTAAGTATCACCACTTAACAAATTTCTTAAAGGCACAGGAACAACCCAACCAACATCAACATTTGATGTTACGTCCCCCAAATCCGTGCCAATCACTTTTTCTTGGGTGTATTGAGCTCCTTTGCAACACATTCCAAAATCGCGCCTTGTGCACATTGAAAAGCCATGCAACACCATCTTTTGCAGTGCCTAGTTAAAGAAATTTTCCAAAGGTGCTGGCGCATGATCCTTAACACCAACACTTCATGTTCTTTGTTGCTTAACTACACCCCGCACCTTTCTCCTTGGTGTTAAAACCTTTTGTGTAACACTCTTCAAAAGTGTACCCCACTATAACCCTTTGGCGCATCTTTTCCCCTCTCAACACAGGTGCATATTTTTGCATATTGACATCCCTAAAAGTGTGCACAGCCTTTTTAAGCCTCTGTAGCATGCTATGAACTTGCACCTTGCACCCTAAGCCTCATAATTTCTCATTCCTCTTTTTGCAATATTTCGTTATGGATAACATGACGGTTGACATGGCTCTTCTCTATTAGACCTCTTTGATTCTCCTTACAGAATAGCAACATCCATCCTCGAGCCCACATATCTCTTCATCAAGCAAAATCCAACCAAGTCTAAAGGTAAAGCTAAGTTGACAGAGCAAGAGATGAAGTATAAATACCAGAAAGTCAGGATGCCTGACTCATATGCAGAGAGTGATCTCGATATCAGAGACTCCGAACTCGGGTACATTGATATGGAAGAATTCTGGGAAAGGACCAACAAGGCCACTAGTGGTCCCTGGATAGAAAAAATGGTGGGCAGTGGATTGCACTTTGTAGTTGGGCTACCAGTAAGTACAATTAATAATGAGTTCATCATGTTGGTGGCTCGATGCTATAACAAGGACACAAGATGTGTCGAGGATAAAGAGGGAAAGACAGTCATCGACCTAACTGCTCATCACTTTGAAATAACCCTGGGCATCCCTCATCACAGGCAGTACATCGCCATCGGCCTAGAAGATTGCAAGAAGGCATGGGATGACAATGAAGACAAATGTATGCAAATGATGAATGAACTATACCTTAAGAACAAAAAGCTAGTGAGCCGATGGCCACAGACCATCCACCGCAGTGACTTTAATGAGGAACTAAGTGATACAATCACCTTCCTGAGCAAAGTGTACGGGCTTCCTGATGCCCATAATTTCAATAAATGGATGCTGAGGTACTTAAAGACCATGAGTAAGAATGTGTCTAAACAATTTTTTGGCTGGGGAGAAATCATCAGCGATACCATCTCTCAGCAACTTCAACAAGTCATGAGAACTGGGAAGTTCTATATGAATTCCCACGTTGTGTATGCTACAACATCAACGAGGGATTTTATGGGCCTAGAATGAAATGGGGTATGGCCTCAGGTCAAAATATATGAATACTACCCAGAGCTAAGGCTCGAGAACATTATCCCTTAGTTCTCAAAGATCAATGACGCCTTCTTCTATGAGCTAATCTACCTATTGAGGCCAAATATGAGGCATGGTCGAACTAGCCCCAGTGTGGTCACTATTACAAAGAAGTGGGGGGAAGTTTTCACTCAGTTTCCCACATTCACCTATCTCAGGGCGGTGAATTTTGAGGTTGAACCGACCAAACTGCCAAGGTATGTAGGACCCAAACTAATTATCTTAGAGTTGTCAAGGAAACTAATCACATATCATGAGAGATGCATGAAGAGAAAGAAGGGAGGAACTCCATCCCCCCTTATAGTGGGCCGATACACTTGCACCACACTAGCCAAAGCACGGGAAATGTATGTTGAGATTGAATTGCTGAACCTAAAGCACAACTTCCTGGCTAGGCCTACTTTTGATTGCCGAGATTGCCTCCCAAAGGAAAAATTTGATCCTATTCATGTCCCTGAGATCGAGGACATCTACATTGACCTGACACATGAAATAGATCTCAGGTGGAAGGATCACTCCAGACTAGCCGTGGAAGAAATCAAACATAATGGTGTGGCCATCATTCCAAAAGGATTCTAAGAACCTGATCAAGAAATTGATCAAGTTTACCTAGACACTGATGGGGATGATTGACCATTCAAATAAATTGACAGAGCCAAGGCACCAAAGACCATCCAAGAAAGGTTCAAGGACATGTTGCAGTGCACCAAACATTGGTGCAAAAATAATGGTCTCATCTACCTCGGGGTATATTTCATTTCTTCTCCTTTAGGAAGAGCACCTGCAAGGCTGGCTCAAGCGCTAAAAGGAAAAGGGAAAGACAAGGAGGGAGAATCAAGAAAAGAAGAAGCTCCTCAAAGCCCTCCTTCTACTTATGAGAAGTAAGTGGTCGGCCTGGTCTATCTAGGTAAAGAAGAAGAGACCACTGAAGTTTTGATAGACACATCCACTCAGGATGTGGTCATAGCTACAACCACTGAGGTACCCACCATTCCCTCTTTCACTCCTTATCATCCCTCTATTGTTGAAACATCTATACTAATGGATGTTTCTTCTTCTCTCCCTTCCTCCCTTCCATCTCCCACCTCTTCCATCTTCTCCTCTCTCGTGGATCTTTCACCTAGTGTTCCCTCCATCCCATTACAAATCCCTTCCACCTCCATGACCTTTTCTTCTCCTGTAGTAACTTCAAGCCCTACAAGCAGCAGCGTGTTAGACTACTTGTCGATACCACCACCAAGTGTCTCAACGTTCTTCCCTCCGTCCCCTTCAGTTGTTTCCCCTTTCACTCCCGTTTCTTCCTCCATTCCCTCTACTCCTTCTCCCCTAAGTTCAAGTTGGATCTCTGACCATCTGGATCAAATCAAGAGAAAATTTCCCATAGCACCCATGGAATTCTCTGTCATTCTGAAGAAGGGACCAAAGAAGAAAAATGTGATAACTCACTCTTCAAAGAGCACTTCGGGAGAGAGGGTCATGGAGATTGCATATCCTGATCCCACTAAAGAGAAAAAAGATCTGTCTCCTATAGACTTTACAGTGACTCAAGTCACCATGGGAACCTCGTATGAGAGCCTGCAAGGAGAGGCTTTGTCTACAATAGATGCCCTCTTCAAGAAACTTCAAGAAGAAAAGGAGGAGGAGAGGATACTAAAGGAACAAAACAAACATCTTCTCTAAGCTTTGCAAAGAATGGGAAATGCTACCCCTATGATTGCCGTTGAGCCTCCTGAAGTTCTAAGTTAGGAAAAGATAAATGAATATGCCAAGATTGGAAAACAAGGCACAACAGTGTCCTCCTAGATAGAGCGAATCCTCAGAGATAGTGAGGAAATAATCAAAAAATTCACAAGACTCTACCAGGTTATTGATCAGGTAAACAGGGATTTGCAGGAAGTAGTAGGATCACTCTCCAAAGAGTTAGACAATGCCAGATTGCAACATGAAATATTTCAGGCAATGGTCGACTACTCAGCTGACGACCTATTAAAGGTCGGTGTCATTGATCACCCATGGGCACATCACAAATCTCTCATTGTACTGGATTACCAAGTTGATCAAATAGAATTTATCCTGGAGAGGATAGATAAAATCAAGGAGGAAGCCCTGGATGCAAAACATCAAATGGAGCAGACGGTCACAAAGATGTCTCCAGGGATGCTTAGTGAAACGTTCACCTTGATGGAGGCAGACGATACAATCCAGCTCTTCAACGATATCACAACCCAAGATTTGGTGCCAAAGGTCACTTTTGACCGAGATTGTATCAATAACCTTCTGACATGCCACGATTTCATTGGGTACTTGATCAAGGCATGCGATAAGTACATCAGGCTACCTGATAAGCTCAAAAATGAAAAGGAAACTTGTGAATTCATTGGCGACCATTTCAAGGGTCCTGATCATAATCAACTTCAAATAATGATCAGCAATTTTATGGAGTATCGAGCTCAGTATCACATCGCCTCTCTCAATCAGAAGTAAGACACTCCATTCAAGCAAAGAGATGATGAAAAATAGTTTCTCTTCTTGTGTATGCTTTGATCTTTTTGTAAAAATATTTAAAAAGTATGTTGGCATTTATGATGACATCATCCATGTTGCACCATGGGATGTTGCCATCCACAAACTTACCAAAAGTAAACTTTTGAATTTTTAGATATTTTGTATATAGTGGTTAGTTTCTTTTTGTCTTCTTCCTCCTCCTTCTATAAATACTGGAATACTTTTTGTATTCCAGGTGGACATTTTTGTATTAAAAAAAGAGATGAAGAGAGAAATACTTTGTGCCTTCTTGTAACAGAAGAGATATTAATATATATGTTAAGACTTTGTGCTCAATATATTTGTTATCTGCATCAGATCTCTCTTAAGTTATATCTATGTTTCTATTCTATTGGATTCATTCTTTTTATCGTCATATGTTCATCAGTATTGCTTTATTTTTTTATGCAAGTTTGTCTCTATTTACTACCAGCCCAAAGCATAAACCTTCTAACCTTTCTATCTTGGAATTCATTTATTTTCTTCCTTTAGATCTATCTTCCTCTATTCCTTCCCTCTTACCTTTCTATTCGTTTTTGGAACTACCTCTACTAGGATGAGATCCCAAAAACCCCTAAAGTTAGAATAGTGCAGATTTGCACAGATTCCTGCTTGATAGAATAGCAATAAACCAGTTTCACTTTGCTATCTCAAAGAGGGACTATGCCCTACACACTGTTGGCGTGTTTCCCCATGATCTGTCTAGCCAACATATTTTTAAACCAACACCATGTAGAAATCATAATCCCTAAATAACATGGGGTTAGTCTTAGGATTGATTATTTTAATAAATGCTTCTTATTGATTGGAAGAATTTTGAACCATAAGAGCTTGATATTTAAATTAATTTACATAAACATACTGATATATGATTGATTGCATGGGAAACACCATTATGTTTTTTATATCACAATATTTTTCACTAAAACCAATGTTTTACTTGAGCTAGCATCAGAAAGAGATTGAGTAGGAGAAATTGTTTGATGAGGAAGATTTGTATTTTTACCTTTCCATCTATCATTTTTCTCATTTTTACCATACCTTTGATTTGGATACTGATTTTTATAGAGATGATAACCTTGATTGAATCCCTGATTAGATATTTGTCCTTAGTTAGGATTTTGGTAACTCCTATAAGATTGAGCTTTTTGTTTGTCTAAATATATAAGTTTATTTGAAAAAAAATTGATTAAGGATTTCATTTCATCATCCTCCTTTTTCTTTTGGGAATAATAGGATGTGGAGGGAGTGGGTTGGGAATATTTATCAAGAATGAGATAAATAGAAGGTCGAGGGGCTTGAGTGAATTCAAGAAATAAAGCCATAGGCAATCTAGGGGTTATCTGTCCATATTGTATTAAAAAATTCTCAACCGTAATGGATATTATATATGCATCAGGTAATTTCATAGAATCCATATATTATATTATAACTGTTATATTAGAATTCAATGCTCTTAAGAAATAAAGAAAATCACCTTGTGGGGTTTGTTTTAAGAGATAGAATTTAATCCCATGTCTTCTAACATATAAATTTGATATATTCCATGAGCTCATTGGGAGACCTCTTGATGGTTGTGATCTGTTATGACAAGGAAATATTATCAACTTTCTCCTAAAATTGATTGCAAATTTTTGTTCCACGTTCACCCCAATTGTGAATGGAAGCAGACCTCAAACTTCTATACCATTGATGTGATTTACCTTTGAAAGAAGAAGTAACAATCATAACTACAACATCATCCTTGAAAATAAAATGAACTGAACATACATGTTTTCATGTGTTTTTGTAAGGGAAAAAATCAATGTTGAAAACATGACAACTATACCCTAGTGTCAAAAGTTTTTCTTGTATACCCTCCTAGGCACTTCCCTCTATCAATTTTACCTCTATGAAATGCATATCCCCATCCTAAAAGTTATCATATGGGGTGTGATAACCTTTTACAAGTGTTTGAAATATGAAAATAATCTCATTAAATTCTCTTGATCCAGTACTTCCCAAGACAGATTATTCAATGACTTAGAATGGTTATTTATAGCCTTTCTGAGATAGGTTTGCAACCTAGGTGGTAGATTTGGAGGCTCAAATTCATCAAGAAGTGTCATTTAGGAGTTAAGATCATATTTCAAGTTATTTAGGAAAGTATTTTTTATATTTTAATTTTTAGGGATAAGTTCAATGAAAGCGGGTTTTTGAAGGTGAAGGAGCTTGCAAATCAAAACAATGCCTGAAATTTAGAAGATGATTTTGGGAGATTTGTAAGGATTTAGAGGTAAAAAAAATATAACATTATAAATATAATTAAATTATTTACATGATGGTCCTTTCAATTTTTTCACAATTACAAAGTAATTCTTTCTACAATCTTTTTTTGGCAAGAACACCTCACGGTCCTAAAATAAAAGATGTTTTTGATGGTGTTAATAGAATAATTAGATCATAAGACCCATTCCATTATTATCATAATGATTTTTGGAGTTAAATTCATATAAAAAATTTTCTGAACATTCCTTCGAGAGCTCTGGGAACTTCATCTTCAAGCTCTCTCTCAAAGCATGCTCTCACAGTTCGAAATTTTCTAGGAGGACACATGTCAGCATGAGCTTAAAGTGCACTTTTTTGCACAAACAGTCAATTTTCCCATCCCATGGGAATTTTGGGACAAAATATTATTCCCCATAGCCAAGTTATCCTTCTTTCCATCACATGACCTCGACAAATCCCAACGATGCAAGTTTAGCCCCGTTTTCACCTAATCCTAGCCCTTCCCATTGTGCAATCAAAAATTGCCACTTATCAGCATTCGGCTATAGGATGCACTTTTTTGCATAAAATATCCCATCCCATGGGAAATTTGTGGCAAAAAAATTCCCCATAACTAGCTAGTTCCCATCTTCCTCATGTGACCTTGTCTCAGCCCCTGGGAGCTTTCTGCATACTTTTCTCTCTCCTCTGTCGGACAAATCACATACTACTACTTGTCAACATTTGGATAAAGGGTGAAATTTTTTCCACAAATTTTTCCATCCTATGGTACATTTGGAACCAAATAATGTGCCCTATAGCAATCCCCTTCCTAGGTTCCTCATATGACCTAGTCTCAGCCCCCGAGTGCTTTGTGCTTCCTCCTTCCATCCCCCACTCTATGAATGCTTCCACTCATGGTCACCACCACTCAAAAATCAAAAAATATAACTTAAGAACAAAAATTAAACTCCTTAGCAGACATAAAAATACCTTTTTGAATATTTTTATGATATTCAAGCACGAAAAATTCATGTCATGCCCTAGACTTCCAAATCTAGTTTTACTCATAACTCATGATCCCGCACTCCATTTTCCAAGAAAATTTAACCATAGATTTATTTGTGTGTATTCCTTCAAGAGAATTATTTACATTCCCCAATTCATGCCCTCATTTATTTTTTATATCCAAATTAATTTTCCTATAAAAAAATACCTTTTTTAGATCTACAAGAACATGGCGATCGAAATCTCTTGAAAATTGGAGCAAAGCTTTGAAATGAATAATTTAAAATTTTGGAAATGGTTTCATTCAAATATGACACTGGGAATACCACTTTCTATTTTTTAGTAATTCCCTACTGCATAGCTTACTAAAATTAGTAATTTTAAGGAAAATATGGTTTTCGATACTTTAAGACACTCCTTCAAGTGTAAAACATTCAAAAGTAGAAATTTTGGCAAAGATTGGAAAAATTAGTAATAATGGGCACCCATGCAAGGCATAGTAAAATATTAAATGATCAAAATGAGTGGTGGTGTAAATCAACTTGCAGAAATTAATATGTTGTACATTGAGTTACATTCATTTAGTTATCATACCAGAGAGCGTAGAATTGAAATATTACATGTGTTGTATATACAATTATAGTTGATCTAGGAGGATGGAAAATAAATAACTATCACAAAACAATGTTGAAAGTGAAATAAAACTCAAACCTGAAAATGAACTATTTCTATTGTTATTACTGAAACAAATTTGTAAATTTTGAAAAAATATTGCTCCTAAGGAACTATACATGAAATAAAATAATGGAGGGGATTTAACAAACCTCAAGTTGACCTTGACTTGGGTGTTAATCCATTCCTAACACTGTAACTGAAAACTAAATGATAAAAGTCTAATTTCTTTATTTAATTGCATAAACATTACATCTAGGAACAAAAGAATCAAATTAATCTCTTCTAATTTAAAATATGACTCACTGACTGCTTACTCTCTAACTCTTTTACAAGGCACCAAACCTTACCTTTATATCCTATCATTTACAACAATGATAAAAAGAAGAATACAATAAGGATTCTTCAATCAGAACAAGTGAGAGATTCGACACATGTTTGAAACACTCAAGTGTTCAAATAACAATCAATTCTTCACTAGTCTTTAATCAATGAACAAATCAAAGATTGATTTGTTCATCAATTTTACACGTTTCTATTTAACTAATTCTCCAATGTAATGTAAGTAGTTAAGTGTCATCACTTCATGTTTCAAAATATCTTCATAAATGTGGGCTCTTTGTTGTGAATGATTTCCTTATGTTGCTAACGAGTTTTTGTTGACGAGTTCCTTTGTTTCATATGACAAATTGCTTACAACCAAGAGTGACATCAACACATATAATCATCAAAAAAATTTACTATAATAACAAGAATAAATGCACATATAATATCACAAAATAAAGACATTTATATATAACTATATTAATTAGTCATTGTACCAAAATTTCATGGTTGTAATAATGATGTTCAACAATATACTTAGGAAATACATGGACATGGCTACAGTTTTCTTATCAAAATATAAAAGAAGAGTTGTTAGGAAAGAAATTAATACAACTTATCATACCCCTAGGCTTAAACACTTAAATGTCCTCATTCAAGATATTCATATCTTCTCTACTGGAAACTGCATTCTTTCCTGAAATATATGGGGGTTTCTATTCCTTCCTCCTCTAAGAATAAATATCCATAACTCCTCCTAAATCTATCCTAGACTCTTTCCTACATCTTCTGATTGATTGGAAAATTTCCTATCCAAGGTGAATTGGGAAATGAAAGATTGGAGGATGATAATTTATAGGAAACCAATTATCCTCACATTCATTTGTTATTTCAATATACTTATTCACCCCACGGAAAGTTGGAAGTATTTTAGAATATGAGTGCATTTCTTTCCTTTAGAGTGCAGTTGATAACTCTTTCCATCTAGTTCTGCATGTTGTGACAACTTGAACTCCATGTTCCTTGATCATCATATTTTCTTTTAGGTAAACTTGTGGTATAACATCTTTTCTTTTAGGTATAGGGAATAGACATTTGATGGTGGTCTGCAACTAAAGAGGTCAAATGCTACTTTCACTATTTCCTCTTGTTTTTGTTTCATCCTTTTAATCTTCTTATATTTTTTCTTCATTTCCTCCTTATGTTTGAATATAAGGTCTTCCTTTTCCTTCTCCCATTTCCTCTATAGCATGTTAATGTAAGCGTCCATTTGCAACAACATATTTTCAATATTAGGCCCCATAGTTTGTGTTCCCATCTCACAAAAAGATGGTTTTATAGGTTCTTTAATGATTTCATGAATAATAATTTTGGGTTGCATTGGCTATACATTTTCTTCTTGTATACTATCAGGTTGTGACTATTCAACAACTTTCTCAATGTCTTGTTCATCGACATCATTTGTAGCCATGTGCTCTTATTTAGTTTCGTCTAACACTTCCTATTTTACTTTACTCTCTTCATGAATTGTTCCCTCATTTTGATTTAGTTCTTATTTTTCTTCCATTGGTTGTTCATGGTACTCTGGATCTTCAGTTACTGTGGGAATAATATATCTACACTCTTTTTCCAATTGTTCAATCTCAGATTCCAAATCTCTATCTAGTGAGATGGATTGAGATTGTCTTGAACTGGAGGTTTTTATCCTCTTTGTTCTAATCCTATAGGAGCTTCTAGTTTTTCTAGGAGCAGAATGAGTATATTTCCTTTTGGTTTTTTAAGTGGAGGTTTCAAGGAAGGAAAATTCCAATAAAGTTTCAGTAACCAAAATTATTTCAAGTGCAATAGGTGTAAGTGGTTCTTCTGTGGAAGGAATATTTTTAGAATTTACTGGTTCTTGATGTGGGGAAGAGGGTGGTACAACTTTTGGCACATGTGCAATAGAACTTTTAGTGTTGTTTCTCATTGTTCACCTCCTTCCCAAAAATTTTTCAATATTTTTTTCTCTCACAAACTCATCCCATGATATCTAAGGGTGTTCGCTCTTCAATGTGTTCTTGACCACTAAGGTTATTAGACAGTGATGTGAAAAGGATTCCCTACCCCTATGAACCTATTTTCTCATTTTCTTAATAATATCATGAAATAAATTTGGGAAATTAAATTAATGATTGTTTTTCAAGTGATTCAACTTTAAATGCATTGTACTTAATATTGAACATCTCCATTCACAAGTAAAATATTAAATAATAAAATTGGAATCTTGTGCCCATAAGGGTTTGAGAGATGTTATAAATGTACCTTGGCATTTTTAGATGAATTCATTATCATTATCTATAAATTCCCTTCTCACTTATTTTTGGTTAGCTTTGTCTACCAATGGCTCTCCATGAGCTATTAAATTAGTGACATCTACTAAAATCCCATCAATTACACTTATTGTTAACCCTTTTACCTTTACCTCTCCATTTTTTAGGGTATTTACAAATTCTACCACAACTTCCTCATCAAACCCTTTGAAATTTGTTAATGTATTCCATCTAGCCAAGATTCTCAAATTACTGCACAACCTCAGGATGATTCAAAAGTTGAAAATGCACAGAAGGTTCATATCTAATCAAGTCACCTCCCATGGATGATACACAACTTCTCCCAAGTGCATTACACAACTACACAAGTTTTTTTTGAAGATAATTTACAAAAATGAATTGTGTTGATGGCATTTTACTTCTTTTACTTTATTACCAAGGTAACAAGTAATATGTTTAGGGGTGATTAATCATTAAGTGGATGTGACATGAAGAAAAATGATGTGACATGTTCACTTATGTGGAAGGCTTAAGTGGACACATCATAAATAAATAGCATTGATCTTTTAATGTGTCACATGCATGATTACTCGGCATAACTCATAATTAAATACAATTAATCTAATTATTCTTTATTAAAGTAATATGTGTATGCACTTATCTCATTGTTTCTTACAATGATTAATGTGCATGCTTTATATAACTGGAGCCTTGGCTGCATGCAAGTGCCTTGGGATACTATGGATGTGGGTTTAACTGGTGTTTACTATTCCTTACTGCAAATAGATGCTTCCCAGAGAGGGAACTCCAATTGGTTAGGGTGTTAATCATTCTTTGTGTAACATCCACGTGTACATGCTTCCTTGATGTCCTTATGAAATCATGAGTGCTTGTAGATGCTTCATACAAATAAGATATTATTTTATGTGGATGCAAGTTGAACCCTTTATCATTGTACTCTTTCCTTGTGACAGATATCATGCTCTCCTACAATCACTTGTTAATAAAACATGCAAAACAAAAACTTACATAAAAGGAATGGGTTAGAATAATGTTGATGACCACCCTAAAAGGTAGATCTCAACATTTTTATTTAGCCTTGAATTATTTAGCAAGTTGAATGCTCCAAGATACTAAAATCTCCTCAATTCTCTACAACCCCAAAAGGTGAGCCAATAAAACAACCTTTGAGGTTAATTATGATGTTTCTTTCTTCATTCTTCCCTGATCTTCTCTAAAAAATTCCATGAATGATCCTTTATCAACTATCTTTTTACAAAATCTTAACATGTTGTCATTCACCAACAACTTGAATCTCAATGGATCAATACCAATAAGTTTCATAGCTCCATTAGAGAATATATTCTCAATTTCACATGGGCCTAACCACCTTGTTCTGAGCTTCCCTATGTGATCCTTGTATTTTGAGTCAAAAAAAAAGTGCCCAGTCACCTTCCTAGAGTTGTCTTGTTTTAATATACTAGTCATTCCATTTGATTCTTTATTTTTGCACTAAGTTTGTGTTATGGAATAATTATTTCCTCAATTCATCCAACACATTGAGTTGGATAATTCTCTATCTCTGGGATTCTGATAAGTCTATTCCCAACTTAAGTGTAGTTCTCAATGTTTTATGCTCAAATTATATTGACAAAACAAAAGTATTGCCATATAATAGTTTAAATGGTGTGAAGCTAGTTGTGGTCTTCTATGTTGTATTGAATTCCTAAAATGCTTCTGGAATCCTTTATGCCTAGTCCTTGTTTTGGAGTGTTATAGTCTTTGTCAATATGACCTCTATCTCTCTGTTTGTGACCTCTTCTTGGCCATTAGACTGGGGATGGTATGATGTAGACTTTCTACGCATGATTTCATATTCAATGACCAAATCAGCAATCACATCAACAGTAAAATGTGTACCTTGGTATATCACAATCTCCATTGGGACTCCATATCTATAGTAAATATGTTCTCATATAGGAATTTAGCCACCTGTTCACTAGTCTAGTTTGGAAATTCTTTTACCTCTGTCCACTTGGTTAGGTAATCTGTATAGACCAGGATATACTCATGTTGCTAAGATGGAGGGTCTATAGGGCCAAAAATATTTAATCTCTACTTATCAAAAGGTTGCATAACCAATTGAGGTTGCAATGGAATATCATCAGACTTAGTGGGATTTCCCATTCTCTGGAATTTGTGAACATATTTTAGTGTATACCGTTACATCCTTATGTAAATTTTTCCAATAGTAGCCAGTAGTCAACACCTTCTATGTTAT
The DNA here is from genome assembly GCA_019776745.2 of Taxus chinensis. Lineage (NCBI taxonomy): Eukaryota > Viridiplantae > Streptophyta > Pinopsida > Cupressales > Taxaceae > Taxus > Taxus chinensis. The sequence continues at coordinate 549,590,916 of CM034146.1, forward strand.
CCTCTTTACAATAAAATTTCCTCCACAAAGTTCATTATTGTTGGCTCTGAGGACATCAAATATCTCCTCATCATCTATACACCTTCTCACTACTTGATCTTGACCTATATAAAAGATAATTCTAACTGAGACTGTGTAGTTGGCTATGTCTGTTTACCAGGGTATTCTTATAGAAAAATAAAATAGGTGCTCAGATGGAAATGAATTAACTATTTTCTTTTCACTATTGATCTCCATCCTTCAGACAAAATTTTCCACCACATTATCTTTTCCAAGTTTTTATACTATTATGACATCAAATTATTGTAAGAGAAGCATCCACCTTATGATTTTGTTTCTTAATATTGGTTTGGTTACCAAATACTTGAGTGCAACATGATCATTCAAATAAAAACTGGGTATCCTATGATATAATATATTACTTTTTATGGAATGTACTACTGCCATGAATTCTTTTTCTATTACTATATAGTTCAATTTTGCATGTTGCAAATTCTTGCTAACATAATATATTACATAATTCAAATTACCATATGTTTTTACCTAGAATAGCTCCAATAGCATGATCTAATGCATTTGTGTGGATGTGAAAAGGCAAGTTCTAGTCAGGTCCTCTCAACACAAGATTAGAAGTTAACATATCTTTTAAAGTTTGAAAAGCACTTTCACAACGTTCAATCCATACAAAATCAACATCCTTTCCTAACAATGTAAAAATTGGTGCTGCAATTTTTCTGAAGTCTTGTATGAATATTTTGTAATATCTAGCATGTCCTAAAAATCTTCTAACATATTTTTGTTTTCGTGGTGTGGAAAGGTTAATTATGACAAAAATATTTTCTAGATCTATTTGAATTCCTATTGAGGAAAGGTAGTGCCCCAGTACTATACCTTCTGACATCATCGTATAGCCCTTCTCATTGATCAGGGACAAATTTTGATCCTTGCATCTTTTTAAGACCTTATCTAGATTTTGCATAGCCTCCTCAAAATTACTACCATGAACAATGAATTCATCCATATAGAATATCATGCACTCATTTGTCAAATCAGATAATATAATCAGGACTACCCTCTGGAATGTAGTAGGTGCATTACATAGGCCAAATGGGATAACTAAATAGGAAAATTCCCCCATGAACATGTAAATGTAGTCTTATCTTGGTCCTTTGGTGCAATCTAGATCTAATTGTGACCATTGTATCCATCAAGAAAGGAGAAGTACTTTTTACCACCTAAAGTATCAAGCACTTGATCAATGAAGGGAAATGGGAAGTGGTTTTTCTTTGTGGCTAAATTTAGTTCCATGTAATCCACACATATTCTCCATTTCCCATTCTTCTATGGTACAACTACTAGAGTTCATACCCACTGGCTCATGTGTCTCTTAATGTTAGGTTCATGTGTCTCTGTGGATGTCTGATTGGTTTACATTCTTCTTTAATGCAAATTTTTTGAGTACAAATCCTAGGAGGAATCCCATGCATATCACTATACTCCAAAGTAAATTTTGTATTATATTCTTGAAGAAGAGCAATTAACAATTGCTCATGTTGTATATTCAACATCTTGTTTATATTCAGTGACCTTTTTGCTATTATTTCTACTTTATTGAATAGGTCCAACATTGAACACATGTTTCTATTAATAGAATATTAATATGCAATCACGAAGAAGATGTTGGTGAAAAATTCAATTTTTTACCTAGAATGTTCATGGTGCTCTACTATGGTAAGACTTGGTTCAAAGGAAAACTCAAGCACCTTAATCTATCATTAACTTCTTCATTTATTCCATATTTGTTCTAAAATATTAGAGAGAACAAAATAGTCCTCATAATATTCGATAATGCAAGACTTTTCCAACATCATAAACTATTAAACATAGCATTGATCAAATTCTAGTTCTTCAACCCAAATTGGTTTATCCTCATTATTCAATGGTTTGGCAAGAGGATACAACATAAGTTTCTTGGTGCCATTTCCATTTTAGATGATCATGCTTCCATACCTACACCTTATGAATACATCAGCAGTGAAAATTCATGGCATTCCTAATAGAAGAGGGTAACCTCCTAGAATTTCCTTTGGTTTTCATAAAATGAAAGAAGAATGGTATTACAAAGAGTTTACTGCCACAACAATGTCCTTAAGGCCTTACTATTGATCTTTTTGCTAGTTGCAATATTGTAGTTGTTGGCCTCAGCCCTTCCAACTTCATGTCATCTGTGACTTTCTTGGTCGTGACATTGATTTTTTCCCCTAAGTCAATTAGGGTATTTTTTATTATAGTTCCATTGATAGTAACATTCACCAAAGGACTTCCTAGATCTATGTACTTAGGTAGCACATAGTTTCCAAGCATGATGTCAGCCAACTATCCAATGAATTGTACAGTGGTTGAATCTTTTATTTTTCTGCATGGCTTGTTTATACATATATCCTTGATCAACTTATTATAAATAGGAAAATCCTTGATGACTTGAATGAGTGAAATTATTACACAAATTTCCTTCTACTGATTGACAAAATTAGAATCAAAATCTGATTTAGAGTCATATTTTATCTCTTGCAATATTTCTAGAAATGGGGGTCCATTGAATTGTATCTTCTTTTTGTTGGAATTTTATCAATGTTTTTGTGGATCATCTTGCAGTAATTGTAGTTTATTTGGTATCTTCATGATTGTAGGTTTACTTTGTGACACATTTTCTCTTCCAAAACAGATATGAATATTATTTACATCAACTGAATAAGTAGAGTATTGGGTTTATTCATTGTTATAGACTAGCTAAGAAGCTTTATTATTGGGGTTAGTTGTTAGTTGAGCTGGCAATTGAGTAGGTTTTTGTTAAGATGTAGATTGGGGGTTTGGCATCAAAGCTTATTGTTGTGGGAAGAGATGTTTTTGGTAGGTTTTTTGGTAGGTAGGAGCTTGATTGCTCCATTACTTCAATCCTCTCCAAGGTTGCTTCCATGAATAATGGGGGTGTTGCCTCTATTGGCATGAGAATTGAGGTTTTCATGGCTACTGGTATTGGTTAGGGTAAGGAACCCATAATTTTTTATTATTAGCCAAAGGTGGGTGGTTGCATATAATTATATGAACTACTAGCCCAATTTTGAAAAGATGGCATAGGATATTTTGACATACCTCCTTGTCTCGATGGCCATGGATTTCTTTGGGTAGTGTAGAAAAATTTTCCATCCTCCATTTCCATCATTTTGAACTCTGAGACAACCTCCTTTCCTTTAGTAATGGTGGTTAGTCCACTACATGTGCAATCAAATTTCTTTCTTCTGTAATAATGGTATAACTCTGCAAGTGTTGCCTCTACATCCTCTCTCTTTTTCTTTGAATGTAGAGCATCAAGTTTGGTGGCCATGTCATTAACTATTTCTTGTTTCATTTTTTTGAACATGTTTATAATTTTTTATTTATATATTTCCCTAATTCCTTTGGCAGTTGATCCACCCTTTGATCTATCACTTCTTATTCTCTACATGGTCACTCTAAAATAGTTCTTGCAAGCTTGAAAACTTTCCTCAAAATTGTCTTTGGAAATATCTCCAGCTCCTATTAAGTCTAAAGCATCCATATCTTCCTCACTGAGTCCTTTTAAGAAAAATAACTTGAGAGACTTGAGAGGAAACCTTGTATGTCTTGCTTTTGAACACAAAATAATAATCTCTCCAGGTAATCTTCTGGTGGTTCATCTTCCTTTTATGCCATCTTAAAGAGTTCATCTCATCCTCTGCTACTTGGTCTATAGTAGTCTTGGTACTTGGTCAGAAATGTTTCTTTCATCCCCTACTAGATAGTAACGACATCTCTTCCTAAGCCCATAAACCATCTCAATGCTACATCCTTGAGTGTATCATGGAATAACTTCATCTTGTGTGCATCATTTGGGTAGTCATAACTCTTGCATAATACATCAAACTCAAATAATAAAGTGTTTCATTCTCTAGTCATAAATCCATGAAAAATAGGAAGATTTAATGGAGAGATGTTCTTCATTTGCGTAGTTTGGTTTTTTTTTAAGATAGGAAACTCAATTGTACTTGGTTTTTATTATCACCAAATCACCGCACCCCCCCAAATGGCCTAGGTGTGAATGAGACATTCAATGTGATTTGGTAACATGGGATCACCTATAAATATGTGGGACTTACAAGTTTGAGGTGAACCTCTGGAGAAAGATGAATTCTTCTTCCTAAACTAAGCACTACACTACTCCTAATGCAAGAAAATATTTAACTATACCTATACTAACATTTCTAGGGGATTAGGGAGAGAGATTGCATGAAATAAAACCTATACTAGAAGTGGTGATGCACCAAGAAAGATATTTACTAGACAAATTCTCAGTCTTCTAATGAATAAGGATGAGCATGAGAAGGGTGAACATGCATCGCAAACAATGCTGCATAAAATACATTCCTAGATAAGCACAACATAATCTAAAACCTGCCACAAAAACTTGAGACTACACAGTATACCTGTTAACATGCGAGAGGAAAAAGGAAGTAGCAAAACAATGCAAGGATAGGTAATCAATCACAATACATAATTTTTTATTACTCTAAGCAAATGCATAGTGCACCATTATAGCAGTAAGAGGCATAAGATTTCATTACAAATTTCAAAAGGAATGCTTGAAAGCCTCTAAATTCACAACAACTCAGCTTGGAAAGAAGAGGAGAAACTTGGAAAAAAATTCTAACTCTTTAAAATAATGCACCCCTTTACATTTTATAAAAAATTTGAGTTGTGTGAGAGAAAGAAGGAAAAATCCTAAATTCTAGGCTAAAACTATGGCAAACAAGTCAACCATGCTTTGTCATGCATACTTGCAACTCTACATGCCTGGTTACATCATCAATTGTACCCAGAAATACTCCCCCCATTATGCCCTCATAAATTTTTAAAAAATGAATTTTCTCCTTATTTAATTAAAATAATATTTTAAAATTCTTCGAAGAATCCAAATTGGTCCATGATGAGGCCCATGGAGTTGAAATTTTGTTTGAGGGGGCTCTTAGGCTTGACTTGGCAAATGGCTTGCCAGCCAGCTCACCAAGCTGGCTGGCGAGCTACTCTTCTTATTCTTTTTGGAGAGCTCCTTTGTTATGCATCGGTGCTTATTGGTTTCCTCACCTTTATTTTTATTACATGGCGGGATCTCTAATATATGTACCCCCACTTTTCGTTGGTTGGTTACTGAGTTTAATAGCCCCCAAAATCATTGAGTTTTTTGACATGTTTTACCCTCAGGCTGTTTATTTGGCCACCGAGCTTGAAACTACCTCTTCACTTAGCATTCCACGTACTCACCGTCTATCCCAAAATTACATCGGTTGGAGAGCTCTCCACTTACTCTTTTCCACTAACCTTTTTTTTGCATTGGATTTCCCTAATTTTTACTCCTCCCGATTTAATCCAATCACCCTACTTGAACTTTGTGTTGTCAAACCAATTCATCGGCACTTGACTCACCAACCATGACCGCATTAACTAGGTACATCACTATGTTGACATCTAGCTCCCACATTTTTCCAACACCACCTCGGGGCCATCGTACCATGTACACCCACCAAACATGTTAGCTTACTCCACACAACATCACCCTAACTCAACATTGATTTCACCACCTGCCCATCTTCCACGTGTCTTGCGTTTAACTCAAAAAAATATTCATTGACATGGAAACTTCAGATATTGAAGCCTGAAATGACTTGGTATGACCCTCCAAATCTCTGATGTGTCATCCTTCCAAACCCCAAAGCCATGAACTCCTAAAATCTAACAGATCCCAGCTCTAAAGTCAAAAACAAACTGACTCCTAAATCTGAAGTCTGAATTTCAGACTTCAAAGTTCAAAATTTAAGGTCACATTTCATCAAATCATCACCTCAACTCTCCAAAATCTGATGATTTTAAATCCTAAAATTTGAAATGCTTCTCCCCAACCATCCTCCAATGTAAACTCATCAATATTCTCTAATGTGAACCATCTCCGTACCATCCTTCATCTCACCATGCACCTACAATGTCTAGCCATAAAATTTTCATCTCTATAAGTCAGTCCACTCCACTGCCAAGTTGTTGCATTAATGCTTTTGAGAGCTTGGCCCTAATCAATCAATTTCCTCCTACATTGAGCCATAGCTCGCTTCATCATTTGAGTTAAGCCACAACTAAGCTTGATTACCCCCATCGAGTTCTGCGAGAAAACTTATCAATCATCTTCCTTGTCAAATCCTTAGTCTATGAGACGATTCAATCATCATGTTAGGCCATCAATCACCTGATTGAGTTTCGATAAAGGATATATCCATTAAATACTCACCCACACCTATGTATCTTCCCCAATAACTTCACTTGTGCATCCAAAGTTACCTAGTAGCTCATTTCACGAGCTATTCTCCACTGATTGATGATCTGATCCAGTCCCCACCTTACTTCCTTAGAACTTTTCCTTCATGGGCTCATCCTTGGCTTGGTTGAGTGAGCCATTCATATACCTTCCTTTCTAATACCTTCCACTCCCTGAGTCACCAGTTTGGATCTAACTATGAACTCACTGGTTACAAGTGAGTAACTCATGGCATAGTTCCACCGAGAGATCAACTCCATACTTTCCAACCTAGCTCACACAAGCTACAATTGAATTTTATCTCGATCTCGCTTTAAGACTACAACATAGTTCTCCCTGGCAAGTTCTTACTCACCTAATGTACACCTCTTCTAACATAGTAAATCCACCAACACACTAACTCGAGTGTGAGCATGATAAAACATTGAGCTACTCATCTTAACCAATATCAAGCTACTTATGACTTGTCATGACTAAAATAACTCAATCGAGATATCTTACACATAGCGACCCATACACCCATTTTAGCTTGCCAAGTATCTTAGTGAACTAGTTTTTAGATTAATGTCATCTAGGTCCCCTAAAAATGATCTTGCCCTAATTTTTATCTTATGAATCTCTTCCACGAACTAAAGGGTCATAGAAGCATAATAAGACCTTATAAGGCTTGAATGACTAGAAGTAGCTCCTACCGAGGCTGATTTAATCACTTCGAGAAAAACCTGATTCCTAAAGATCTAGAAAGGGAAATAATAGTAAAAGGCAACCTTGAACCTTCCCAAAACACTGTAATTATTCTTTTAAAAAAAATCTTGTAGATCCAAGGTCCTCCCATTGTCCATTTTTTCCTAGGGGTAAAAATGGATGATAGATCCCTTGTATCATATTAAATTATTTGATTCACCTCCTCTTCCATGTTAGAATGTTCAAGAACGACCTCATAAATATCACTTGGGAGTGAGTGTTCTATTAGAAAACTTTATACAGAAGAGGATGTTTCTTCTTCAAAATTAGAAGTAATTTCTACTATTTGAGGATTGTGTAGGAATCTACCATAGGAATCTCTATGATGGTGCATACATCAATTGACTTAAATTAATCAACATTCATTAGTGGGGGGGGGGGGGGGGGGTGGGTGGGCGGGGTTGAAGGTGGAATTTCTACAACCTAATTTGTTCTAAGAAATTATGAAATGTAAAACCTCACAAACTCCTATAACTTTCTAAATATCCCTGGTAACAGCGCTAAACATTAGTGAGGTAAATCAACTTGTGAAAATTAATATGTTGTACATTGATTTGCATTCATTTAGCTATCATACTAGGGATCATAGACTTGAAATACTACATGTGTTATAAACACAGTTATAGTTGATCTAGGAGGTTGGAAAGGAAATAACTGTCACAAAACAATGTTGAAAGTAAAATAAAACTTAAACCTAAAAATGAACTATTACTAATGCTATTACTGAAAAAAAGTTGGAGATTTAGAGAAAATATTGCTCCTAAGGAAATATGCATGAAATGAAATAATGGAGGGGATTTAAAAGACCTCAAGTGGGCCCTAACTTGGGTTTTAATCCCTTCCTAACTTTGTAACTGAAAACTAAATGACAGAACTCAAATTTATTTATTGAATTGCATAAAAATTACATCTAAGAACTAAAGTATAAAAGTATTCTCTTCTAATTCCAAATCTAACTCACTAAATTCTTACTCTTTAACTCTTTTACAAGGCACCAACCCTTTCCTTTATATCCTATCATTTACTGCATGTGAGAAGAAGATTAATATAATAAGGAGTCTTCAATTAGAACAAGTGATAGATTCAACACATGATTAAAACACACAAGTGTTCAACTAACAATCAGTTCTACACTAGTACGTAATCAATAACCAAATCAAAGATTGTTTTTTTCTCAATTTTCCACATTTCTGTTGTAACTACTTATCCAATGGCGTGTAAGGACTTAAGTTTCATCACTTCTTGTTTCAAAAGGTCTTCATAAATGTGGGCTCTTTACTGTGAATGATTTCCTTATGTCGTGGACAAGTTAGTGTGGACAAGTTCTTTGGCTACGGACAAGTTCCTTTATTGCATATTAAAAATTTCTTATAACCAAGAGTGGCATCAATACATATAATTATCCAAATAATTTACTGGAATAATAAGAATAAATGAACACATAATATGAAAAAATAAAGATAATTAGATATAACTATATTAATTTTCATTCTGCTAAAAGTTCATGGTTGTAATAATGATGTTCAGCAATGTACTGAGGAAATACATGGACATGGCTACAATGGTCTTATCAAAATATAAAAGGCAAGTTGTTATGAAAGTAATTAATACAACTCATCAATGAGCTCAAGATGATCACACATGCTCCTCCTCTTCATGCCTTTCTAATTAAAGATTTCATGGAGTTCAAATCTTCAATTTACAAGAAAATCCTTTCCTTCACAGATGTGGTAAGAATAATGTGTCTCAAATAGGATTAATGCCCATTTTCAAAGTTCCTATAAATATCTACCTATCATTGTTACTTTTCTCTATATTGAATTTTTAAATACTCTGATTATCGAGTGTGAATTCTACTTGTGCCTACTCACAGTAATAACCTTCCTTTGTCTAATTTCTCTCCTTCACCACTCATCATTGTAATTTCCTCCCTTATACTCCATAAAATCACTTTACCACAAGTTTAGTGAAGTGTCCCTATGTGATCACGGGCATATTTAGCCAACCCGTGACATTTAGCTAGGAGTGTGTTAGTTTACATTCAATAATGGGTGTTGCATCATTCAATGCAGAAGTTCGTAGCCCCATGATCATTGGTGGAAACACCTAATTGTCCATATCGACAAATTTTCCCACCAACAATACACTAGCAATATCTTGAATGTGATGAGGTGGGGTGGTATAATTTTCACCAGTAAATAACGGAATGTTCTTAACTGTAGAAATTGGTGTATCATGTTGCGCATCTAGAGCCAAAGGACTACCACCACTGAACCCAAAAAAAGGAAAAATTCTTTGTTGTTTCATGAATGAAATGGTTCTTATAACTCTAGAAGACAGTAAGAAATTCCTACAATGAGGTGGAGTAGAAAATTTTCATCTTGGAGGAGATTGTGATGTTAGTGTTGGTTATTATTTTTCCTTTTTTGTTTATTAAGATAATTATTGCACTTGGGTTATCCCTACACTTTTTGGGTTAGCTTGACTATGTGTACTAGTTGTGTGGACTTAGCTTACTAGTTGTGTTGAGTTAACTTCTCAGTTATGTGGAGTTAATTTGCTAGACTTGTGGAGTACCCTTAACTGCCAGTATCAGTTAGTGGGAGTTCTTCAACACTAATCTAGGTAGTAGTTGCACTTCCCTCATCCTATATGTACATCCTCATTATTGGGCTAATGTAAGGTAATGTAATGTAATATAATGAGATAATGGATTATGATGAATTTCCATAAATGATATTTTAGCTCTTTATTTACAAATATTTTTGTAAGGTTATTCTGGTGAATTCCTTCCATCTTATTAAATGTGGTGTGGTATTATCATATGATATCTTCATGGCTCAGATCAAACTTCTTATTTTTCCTTTCATAGTATCAAATCAGTAGATGATGTAGACATTCATCTGTAGTTTATTTTGCAATCAAGGTTTTACTTGTTTTCATATATTTTGGAATTTGTTATAACTTTGTTGCAGCATCCATTTTCAGATAAAACGAGGACTCTGTTAGATTCAAAAGGCAAAAAAACCTCTGAAATCACTGTATACTTGGCCATTGAAGGAGATAATTTGTTTTGGTTTTTTAGAGGTGGACAAAGATACATATATATATGCTTAGAAATATGTTCCGAAGAATAAATCAATGTTGGGGAGGTAGAAAGTGTAGAAAAATGTTTTCTAGGTTTTCTGGGGTTTTCATGTTTTGTACTAGGTTATTTTATTCTGATTTAAAGAGTTTCTATTTGGTGAGGATCTAGAATCTTATAAATCCATGTTAGGGAAGAAATTTGTGTCGGTGAAGTAGAATGTACATAGAAAAATGTTTTCTAGGTTTTTGCGTTGAATAATGGGTTTTCTCTTCTTCTTTGCAGATTTCTTGTTTGGCACAGATTTGAAAATCTTGGAAATATTTATTGTGTAGAAATGTGTGTCGAGAAAGAAGAAAATTCAAAAAAATAGTTTCTAGGTTTTTGGCATTCACTACTAGTTTTTTCTTCTGCTTTGTAGAGTTTGTGTTTGGGGAGGATTTGAATATTCAAGGATCCATTTATAAATCCATGTCGGGGAGGTAAAATGTCCAAAAAAATATTTTGGTGTTTTTTTAGGTTTTTGGCATTTGGTATTGTGTTTTTTTTCTTCCACTTCACAAAGTTCCTATGTGGTGAGAATCTAAGGATTTTGTAGATTTTTGCTACTTTTTAAGATCTTAATAATTTGTGTTGATGAGACAAAATATTTAGAAAAACAGATTCTAGGTTTTTTACTTTCTGTACTGGGTTTTTTCTTCTTCTGTTTTGTAGATCTAGAAATGGTAAATTGAGGAAAAGTGAAGAAGAAAGGCATTTTATGTTTTTTTTTATATTAAATATTAAACCACAAAGTTAAAAACCTTGTAAATTTTGACACGCAACTTGAAATTGAGTGCCTTTTTTAAAATTTCTTATTTTTCCTAAATGTTCCATTAGAACTATTTATTTTGAGAAACACACAAAAAATAAAATGTCATTATTGTAACATGCACTCAATTATAAAGTTCCAACATATATATATGTGTGTGTGTGTGTGTGTGTGTGTGTGTGTGTATACATACATATACATATATACATACATACATACATACATATCTTATTTGTTGATATATTCTACATCTATTTTTCGACACTCTTAGTTGTGTTAATAGTCTTTCTTGTAGGGGAGATATTCTGGTGAAGCCCAATGTTATTTTATTAGTGTTTGAGTAGTTGTTTTGAAAAATCATACAAATTTATAGGGCCACTTTACCCATTCAGTAGTATGGGAGGGTGTGGTGTTGATTCTGATTCTCCAGGTCTTTTTTCCTTGTCTTGCTACCTTCACTTTTCTTGGATCGTGGCACTCTTATTTCTTTAAATCTTGTTTCCTTTTCTTTTTTCCTTGGTTATTATTCTTGGATCGCAACACATGAATTTTTAGCAGTTGATTGAATTATGTTTAGTGTTTTTTTGCACTTTTGACATCACTCCATTGACATTCTTTTTATATGGAGAAATTTTGGTGAAGCATAGTGTTAGTTTTTTTTTTTGTAATCGAGCAGTGGATTCATCCACAATACACACCAAACTTGTTTAACATCATATGAGTATTTTGAGCCGAGATTCTTGGGATGCCTTATTGCCTTGGCTTCATACCATAGTGCACATCAATCTTCTTGTGTCATTTCCTTGTTACCTTGGGTTTTCTTGGATTGTGGTACTCCTATTTCTTTGGTTATTGTTCTTGGATCATGGCACACCTATTTATAACAATTGATCAAATTATGTTTGGTGTATTTTTTACTTTTAACATCACTCCATTGACATTTTCCTTGTATGGAACTATTCTAGTGAAGCCCAGTATCAGTTGTTTTTACTTTTGTGATCTAACACTGGGTTCAAGCCACAGTGCACACAAAACTTCATCAGCATTGTACGAGTTTTTTGAGCTGATATTTTTGGAATTCTTTTCAGTGGGTTTTTTCTCTCTAATTTTTTAGTACTAGTTTTTGGTATCTTACAGTGTTCTTTTTTTCCAATTATTGTATGTGGGTACCTTGGTGCAGCCTAGAATTTACCAGTAATAACCTAGGCATGCACTGGCACATCACTTAGACAAGATTGAGTTCTCCCCCAAATTATGCACAAAGGTATCAGGCATCTCTTTACAGCTTTCTTGTGAAAGATGTTAGAAAGATGAAGAGATTAATGCATTCAGATTCATAATTAGTATGAACATTCTATAGAGCATATTCCGTATCTAGATACTAAAGACAAATATATTTAAATAATGAGCCATAATGAATTCATTCCATGCAAGAACCAATTATACTCATGATTAACACCTTGATTCAGCCAATACACTCCATTATATCAAACACAGTAAATACACATAAGCTTCTTACAATAAATAGTATCATAATCTCATGTGCACGCATTAGATATGGTAGCATAGACTTCACAATAATTCATATCCAGTCCTCACATATTCCTCCTATTACTATGCAAATCACTACATATTTATAAGGGTGGGTACTTTCCCTTCACCGCTTACATAATTCCCAAAATAGGTTGCACATGATGAAAATAACCATGTGCCTTTATAATAATAGACACACATGCAAGTGCGTTAAGAATATATCTCTTCTGGTTAACTGGTAGTAGAAATTCTATTATTATCCTCAAACCCTTGTAAATTGCACTCAGTATCCACTCTTCCAAAAATACTCCTATGCATGTTGTGCACAAGTTTTTATCCTGTTTGTGTGCTCTGCACGCTATCTCCAAAAATAGCCCGTACACGTGAAAATGGCCAAGTCCAAAATTTATCCTCATCTATTCCACATGTGTGTCCTTCCCTATCCTTCCATGCCTCTGAACGTGCACCTTGTTCTTACACGTGCAAACCTTATGTGTGCCTTCTACTAAGTATCATACTTTTTTTTCACAACATTACCCCACACAAAACTACATTGCTCACCCCAGAAATAGTTTCCTCCTGATACTTTTAAAGAATAAAGAATAAGGAATGAAACAAATGGAAAGTAAAGAGTTTACGTAAAAAGAATGACCTTCACCCTGTAACATCCTCTATTTCGACTTGAAGAATCAGACTCTGGATATTCCTCTTTGATTTAAGCCTCTAAGTCTTTATGCTGATCACTTAGTGCAACTTTTACCTTTTCCAGAATATCTGATGCAATAGAGTCTAAATCTTCTTGTGCAATATATTCCTTCTCATTATACAATATGATAAAAATGTTTGACATTGAAGTCACCCTTCCTTCCATAAGATCCATCTTCTAGGCTAAAAGTTTCCCAATTTCATCTAGCCTATCCTTGTGGGGGTCTTGGGCTATTGTAAGGGCCTCATGCACTTCTACTTTCACTAGTGCTAATATCTCTCCACACATCCCAATTTTTCATATTTCATTGACTTTCAGGACTTCATTTTCTTCTACTATTGTCCTAATTGTTATTACTACCTCTGGAGTTGCACATATGTTCAGTTCCTAGTCTTACCTTTCTTCAGCTGCCTCTTGTAAGGTTTGGAGTAATGCTTCATATGAATGAAATATTCCTTACCAATAAAGCCCTTTCTCCCTCTTCTTCCTGCTCAAGGTTCCTTTGGTTCCAACATCTAAACTGGTCCATCCTCAAGCAACCAAATCAAGCTAGGGTACGCACATAGTGCATAGCCAAAGGGAACATTTTCTGGTACCTTGGGCTCTAAGTATGCCGTCTTTCTTGCAAGGACATGATCTTCTAATATCCTCTGCCATGCCGATAAGGACCCCATTCTTCTTTTTCTCTATGTTCCTTCTCTCCTTTTAAACATGCATTATATCTACATATCTTTGGCTTTGATTTCTTCTCTTAGTGATTTAATAGTTGGCAGCTTTATCCACATTCCTACGTGCGCCACCTCTTTAGAAACCTTCACTAAGGCGTTACTCACCTATTCATCAAACTTAGACAGTTGGCTTGATGGTTATGTGCTTGTTTTTTGTGTGCCTTCCTCATTATCCTTGACACACATGACTCTTCACACACATCAAAATAAGGCTCATCAATGTGAGTTTTGCATGGACCATGATAATTGTTTCCTTACGTGCACATGGTTGCCATGTCAGGTTCCATCAAATACCATCCATACAGGTCCTTAAGGCCCACTGTATTATGAAATTGTGCACGAAAATTTTTACTTGTGTCCTCTTCATAGCCCAAGATTAGCACAACATACTCCCCACTTTCCCTCCTTGATGTTTTCCCCTTAGGAAGTTGAGCACCAAGGTTTGAAGTTGGACCCTCTATGTCCTAGAGTAGTATATTTCTTTGTTTCTCTTGGATTCTTGTACTCCTTCAACCTTAATTTCTGTCATGCTTGGGCTTCTTCCACATCCTCTAGTTATATATGGAGATCCAGGCGCATGTTATCTTCAAAATCTTCTGCCTCCTCATTCAACTTCAATTTTCTGCTTCTCTTCCTAAGTTGTCTCTTTCTATGGAGAGAGTCTTGGTGATCTTCGTACTAGATTATGGAGTAGTGCCTTGAGTTCTTATTTGTCTGAATACCCTCTTATAGCGAATGTTATTCAAGGTTATGATCATACTACCAATTCTTCATCTCTTTATTATTTTTCCTGGGGTGGAGCACTTGCATGCTCAGCTTCTATTTCTTTCTATGTGCTTGCCTCTGACCTCTATGTACCAAGCTGCCACTTGTTTTCATGCTCTTCCTCCTCATCATATACCTCTACCATTTCTATAGGATTTGGATTTGGCACGTTCTCCACTGTATTCTTACCCTAGGTGGCTTTGAGAGCGCGAACTTATTTTCCACATACTTGTAACCCTCCAACTTAGGCTTAAGTTAAAGGCATACCAGTGTGGTTCCACTGTCTCAAATCACCAAACACATAGGATTCATGTTTATCATGTTTGAAATTAGCCTCTCAATATAGGTAATGTGACCTAGATAGACATGCATCTTCCACAACATGTGGTAGTCATAGTCTACCTTATCTGCAATAAAATTTAGGCGGAGCATGCATCAATAAAACTAGTGGACTGATTCCTAGAAGTAGTGCGCTGTGAAGGCATGCATGAAAATTTGTCACCAGGGGCTCCAAGTCTCATCCTTCATTAGAAAATCGCATGTGATGTAGAAGTGCTTAGTATACCATGAAATTACACTGCCTTTCCCACCACCAAAGGTAACTCCTTGGGCATGTTCCAATCCTCTTCAAATGTCCACGTAGAGCTGATCATACCACATCTCCACCCTCTACTTGAATGACCCACTCATTGACCCTTCACATAAGTACTTGTCAAATCTTTCCACAAGGGACTTGTTTTGCATGGCATACTCCCAAATCTAATTCTTTGTCCCATCGGACACTCTAAATCTCCATAAATATAAGGGATAATGGGATAGCGTCAAAACTAATTTTCTCACCTGTGTGCATGCTTCCTTGATGATAGTCTCTACAATATAGCCTGATATGTTGTAAATTATTCCTTGTGAAATTTTCCTTGCAATATGTAGCCACATTGTATTCACCTGTGATCATCTCTCTTGATCATTCAATTTGGTCACTAGATGTGCAACTACCTATACCACTGGGTACTTCTTCAATTTGTCAATATCCATTCTACACAGACCCTTGGTATACCCTAACTCCTTCCATGAATTTCAAGGATTACTACTTTATCTATAAAGCCACTATCCAGATACCACTCATGTGCCCTTTAATCACTATTATTGTTGAAATTCAATGTGGTTGTAATCCTTACCCTTTGTCTGACGAAATACAAAAAGTCTTCATGTACTCTACTCATCAACCACTTGTATAAAGGTTGATAATTTATCAAATACATGGGAGCTTCGTACCACTGGTAGACTCCAATATGCTTTAACAAATTCTCTCCAGCATCATCATATACTGACATGTCCTCTGTTGTGCATGCTTGTTTGTCTTCGTACTCAACAACACATCCAATTCCTTTTTATTATCTGATGTGTGGTGGTTGTAATCATTTATCCTACAATTATGGACATGAGAATCACATTCTTTTCCCACTATCATGCCTTTTGGGTATTGAATCTCTGAGAAATTACTCTCGGGAGAAATTTCAACCTCTGCTTTTACTTTATTCTTTCACTTGGCTCCTACTATAGGTCCTTTCTTTAATGTCACCTGTAAATTACAACTTTCTGTCCTCTATAGTTTGTAAATTCTTGCCTTATCTATCTTGTAGTAAGCAAGTCCAAACCCTAGATCAAATCTACATGCCCTAACTCAAATCTACGTTCCCTTGCTCTTTCACATTGCTCTGTTCTTCACTCAAACTCTTCACAAATGGGGATGTAAGCTTCTCCTACGCATAAATATGTACTCTCCACATCTGGTTTCACACTCTCTGCACCTCAACATGATTTTCTCAACTCATTTTGCACTTATCTCATTCAAAAATTTATGATTACAATGGTAAAAATGAACCCACATCCCATCCTTATATATATTTTCAAAATTTTAGTACATTTATTGCTCCTTCACCTACCAAAAATCCTCTCATTAATTGATCATTTTCACAATTTCGGCATGTTACATCTTTACACCTCTGCTATAATCTTTTAGTGCACCTTCCTACCTTCTAGCTAAAAACTTCTCTTCAGTGCACTTCCATGCACCTTAGTACCTCGCCACTACACCTTCTCCTAGTTGTCTCCATGGCCACTGCTTACCTCGCGTTATATTGTTCCTTTGTTTATCTCCATATATGGTCCTTATTTGGAAGCAATCTTCTATCTACCAAATCTACAAACTTGAATAACACCTATAGTAGTTTTTTCCTTTATGTGTACCCATTTTTTAATAACCACTTCACACAAATGGTATGTGCGCAATCCTCTACGCATAAAATACTATAAATTATAATTAGCTTTTGGCACACAAACACACTTATTTCATAAAACAACAACTAAATTGACAAAGCATAGCGACGAAGAAGGAAATACATTAAGGGAATACATAATTGAAAACCTAACCTAAATGGAAACACTGCCTTATTACAAACACCAAGAAGGCTTATTTATAGTAGGGCTTCAGCCTACTCCTGTTGAAGTAACTGGGTAACCATATTCCATCAAGCATTTCTAATTGACAAGCTCATGTTTCAAGTATGTAAGTGATAACATAAGGTCCTAACCAATGTATTTTGAGTTTTCTTGGATGGTGCAAAAACTTAGAATCATAAATAAGCACCATCTGTCCTATCTCAATATTTTTTTCCCTAATGTGCCTATCATGCCATGCTTTCTTCCTAGATTTTTCTTGCTTCTAAATCTAGCGTGATATTGCTCATCACTCATCTAGCTTAATAAACTTTTCAATTTGTTTTTCTAATATTTTTTCATCAGCTATACCTCCAGTGCGTGCAATATGGAAAGAAGGTAGCATGAATTTCATAAGAAGGATTGGTTCTGTGCCAAACACAAATTGAAAGGGTGTGTCCTTGTTTAACTACTTGTATGTTGTTCTATATGCCCAAAGCACTATAGAAAATTTATCATCCCAATCCTTCCTTCCAACATCACAAATTTTTGTCAATGTCTAGCTCAAAATTTTATTGAAAGCACCAACAGTCCCATTTACTTGAGGATGATATGGTTAGTCTTATGGTGTGCAATCATGAATTCATCCAATAGAATTATGATTGTCTCATTTAGAAAATGTGTGCCCCTATCACTGGTCAAACTCAACCAACATCCATACCTTGTAATAATATATTCCCATAGAAACCTAGTTGTTGTACAATCCTTGGTAGGTGTTGCTTCTACCCACCTTGTCAGATAATTTTTGCAATTGATGATATAGTGTGGTCCACTCCTACACATGGCTAGTGAAATAGGACCCACAAAATCTATAGCCCATTTCTCAAATGGTTCTTCACTAGGAATAGGTCTTAAAGGCATTTCATCTCTTTGTCCTAGTTTTCCAAGGCACTGACAGTGATCACAAGCCTTACAATATGGCTTACAATCTTTATACAGGGTCTCCCACAATAATCCAGTGTGTAGAATATTACACACAATGGCGTCACCTGCATAGTCCACCTGAGATACCACCATGAGCCTCCTCCATGATATCTATGTGCACATTTTCCAATATACAATGACACAATACTTCATCTTGACCTAACTTGTATAGGTCACTGCTAATCAATATAAATGGTGTTGCATGAATGGCAAGTTATTTCTTCTCTAAGGATTCCATTCCTTCTAGTGCGAGACCCATACGTAGAAAGATAATAATGTCCTCTAATTCCGATGGCACACATTATAACCTGTATAACTGTGCATCGGGTATGGTATATTCAATTTCCTATACGTATTCTCCCAACTGTATTCTGGATAGATGGTACGGCATAGAATTACTTTTCCTCGGTTTTACCACAAATGTGAAATCAAATTCTTAGAATAAGACTACCCATCATCATGTGTTCCCTTGTAAAATGGGCATGTTTAACAAATAATTCAATGCCATGTGGTCGGTATAAAATATAAATGGTGTTGCTAGCAGGTATTGTTTGAATTTATGTAGCGCATAGATCATTGAAAAAACTTCATGCTCTGTAGTTGTATAATTCTTCTTTGCAGGAGTCAACTTTCTACTAGAAAAAAAAGAGGACGATCTATAATACCTTCTCCAGGCTGAGCCAACACCACACCAATGGGCATGCCAGAGGTGTCCACATGTACATGAAATAGTTGGTCCCACGAGGGAAAGTGCAATATAGGTGTTGTAGTAAGTATCTCCTTCAATGTCTCGAATGTGCGTTGTTGTGGTTACCCATAGTAGAATGTCCCTTTTCCTTTTATTAACTCCTCCAAGGGTGCAAAAACCTTAGCATACCCTTTAATAAATTTTCTATAATACCCAGTGTGAGCTAAGAATATGCGCACCTCACTTTGACTGGTAGGCTCTTCCAGGCTGATAATGACTGCAACCTTAGCTATATCAACCAATAAACCTTCCTTGTAAATGATTTGCCTTAACAATATGCCAAATGGTGTAGAAAAGAAGCATTTCTTTATGTCCAAAGAGATGCTTAACTGGCGACATCTTTCAAACATTAGGTGTAAATTATCACAATGATCCTTAACAAGTCCATACACCATTCAGTCATCTAAATAAACCTGTAGTAAGTTGTGAATAAAATCCTTGAATGTTTGGACAACTATGCGTGAAAATATAGCAAGCACATTTTTCAGACCAAAAGGCATCATAGTATAGGAAAAAATTCCCCATTCAGTGGTTAATGTAGTTTTTTCCTAATCCTCTTGTGCAATCCTAACCTGATGATACCTAGAGAATCCATCTATAAACAAATAGATTTCATGCCCTGTAATGCCTTCTAGCATTTCCTATATGCACGGTGTAGGAAAGGGATCAGTCACACATGCAACATTCATCTCCTTGTAGTCCACACAGATCCTAATCTGACCATCTTTCTTTATACTGATCACCATTGGGCTAACCCATTCTGACTCGTCCAGGGGCTTGATGATTCCAGACTTCAACATTTTTTCAATTTCTTCTTTGACCTTTTCACGCAAGTTGGGGTTTATCATGTAGGGTCGCTTCTTGACCAGGAACGCACCTTATTTAAGATGTATCTTCATTTATCCTAATGATTCATGCACACCTTTGAGTTCATGGTATCCCCTAGGAAATAAGTCCTAATAATCTCATAACAACTCAATGATTTTTGGCACTTCAAAGTCAAACCAATAATCCCTAATTATGGCTTCCTTAGGCTAATCATCTGATCCAATATTCACTTTATTTATTTTCATACGTTCATGATAGGCATGTATGGTCTTATCAACACTGTCCAAAACTTCACACCTACTTGTTGCATGATCTACATCTAGATTTTCGACTTCCTCATCATCCACTAAGTAGACCATCTTTTCTTTTTCTTTCTCAAAGTAAGCATACTTGAGTAGAGTGGAATTTGTCTTTGTTTCTTCAGCAAAACATGCTCCTAAGTCATTTCCATCAAATAAATCTTGAATGTGTTCTTCTACCTTTGCACTATCTCCCATAGTTAACCACTTTAGAACCTTCAATGACTCTTCTACTGGAGGTTTAGTAGAGAAGTAGTCAAAATTCTAGATCAGTCCTGCAATCAAATCCTACCAATTTATAGTCTCTTTATGGAGTTCCGCATATACGTACCAAGCTCGCACATAGCCTTGTAAAGTGGAATAAAATTTGTGCACCTAGAGTGAAGGTGGTAAAGCTTCCTGCCCCTCTATCCAGAGTCTCTCACAATGTTGAACGTGGTACTGAATAGGTTGATTACCATGATAAGTGTAAATTTGAGTAGGTGCATTGCTCCTAGAAAACTGATTAGAAAGACAAATTTTGATTTCATTCCATCCTACAAGATTATCCTTGTGAACCACCCACTAGCGCATTGATGTCCTGTGTAGGGTATATGCTAGCATATTCCATCTCTCCAGCTAGTACCGATTACCTGGTACTATTTCTCCATGGCGCATAGAAATCCCATATAATCTCCTTCTCTAGTGTATCGAGGTACCAATTTTTTACTTATTCTCTTGTTATAATGAGGTCTATTTTTTCATGTAAATGTGTTTCTTACTTCACACCCTACCAACTCATAAGTACTATCAGCCCAATTATCACTAGCAACACTTGTAGTATCACTAATAGTTTGTGTATCTTCCCACTGAAGGATTCCTTCTTTAGATGGATCAAGTATTTTTGGGTCCCAAATGGCGTTGTACATAAATCCTAGTCATATCTTCCTCACTCAAAGGCTCAACATAGTGCACAAATTTTCCATTTGTTAAAGGGATAATAACTATTTCCTCCTTGTTTTCAAAACTGATATTACCCTTGTTGAACCAAAGATTAGCATTATTTGCATAACACCAAGGGCACCCAAGTAGAGATGGGAAGCTATCTTCCTCTGCAAGCACTAAAACCTCAAAATCCCCAGTGTATCTAGATCCCTGTATGGTAATGGATGCATCTTTTAAAACTAAAATGAGAGTGGCCTTAGTTCGATTAGCCATAAACAACACATTAGAAGATGGATGTAATGGGGGTCCCCATCTGTACCCATGCATCTAAAGTAAGAACATTGACATCTACACCTTTATCAATCAATATATTACTCAAAATTCATCCGTCCACAACAGCATTCAGAGTGATTTCCTTGTCATAGTCTAAGTTATGAGGGGGAAGGTTTGCATGTAGGATCTGTTGTCCAGTCTCAATGCTTATGTATAGAGTGTTTTCCTTTAGCCAATTCCCTAATAATGGAATGGTATTATCCTAGAAAAAAAAATTACACACCTCCTTCAAGTCATCAATATAAGTTTGGACCATCTCTACTACTTTCTTTTACTCTATCTTCCTTTATTTATCCTTTAAACATTGTATTTCACCCTGAATATTTCTGAGTACCTCCATGGTTTCCTGATAAACCTCCTTCTAATGAACATGATCTAGTTACCATGCATGTAGAACCTCCTCCTTAGTGATGGTAGGATTCTATTGTAACACTTCTTTGGTACACGCCGCTTTAGCACGGGTAGTGATATTTATAGGAAATACATCATATTTCGGTTCCAACTTGGGCATCCACTAATTTTCCACAGCGCGATGTATCCTATACATCCCTTCACCTTTTTTATTGTTTATGCTGCTTACTAAGATGCTCATATAATTCTAGGTATTCCTCATAGCTATGATTCTTTCCAAAGAAGGAACAAGTAATATCCTAAGGACATTCACACCTGTAGTGGTCAGGAGATCCACATGTATGACATGTTCTACGAGGATAATCACCTCACCCACCACCACAGCCTCATCCTCCGAATCCACCATGGTATCCTTAACCTCTGCCATGACCTCCTTCAAAACACCCTTCATTTTGATCATAGCACACTTGATTATGATCCTAATATTGATGCTCATTCTTGTCTTTAGATTTATTTGTGACTATTGTTTGTTGTACATCAATATCTATAGCATCATGTATCTAACCAATCAATCTACAGTCCTCTATATCATGATTTGTGGACCGAAAAATTTTACTATAGTAAGAGACGTTATTCCTTATCATGCATTGCAATAATGGGCAGTGGCTAGCATCATGGTTTAAATGACATATCTCACAGTCTAGTAATATTGAATGCACTGATTTATGGGGAAAACTATCCTTTGTGTGACCTTCCACTTCACAATCTTTACACCAAATCCCCATATGTGTCTCATGTGTTGAGTTCACTGATAGTTTCTCCAAATATTTTTCCATAGCCATAATATGTGGTTCTGAAAATGGACT
Source organism: Taxus chinensis (assembly GCA_019776745.2). Taxonomy (NCBI): domain Eukaryota; kingdom Viridiplantae; phylum Streptophyta; class Pinopsida; order Cupressales; family Taxaceae; genus Taxus; species Taxus chinensis. The sequence goes on from CM034146.1 coordinate 549,613,439, forward strand.
GAACTTAGTTTCTATACTTCTGACTACCTCAGCATGTAAAGTTGCTTCAAGTGCTTCACATGGATCAGTGTATGTCTTATGTGACAAAGTCATTCTAAAAGGTGTAATAAAACCTCCAACAAACCATTGTGCATGTTGGCTTGCGTGAATATCATAAGAAAGCTTAGATAAAAGTGTTTTGAAATGGGAATCATACTCCCTAACGCTCTCAATAGTGCTTTGCTTAGTATCCTTGAGCGCGCTTATACTCTTATGCTCAAACTCAGGGATGTGAAACTCCTTAAAGAAAACATCTTTTAATTTTGAATAGTCTACACAAGTCTGATCAAGGTCAAACTTTCTATACCATCTGTGTACACTCCCTTGTAATGTAGTGGAAAATTTATTTTCCCTACGTTCAGAACCTATGATCCCTTTTACATGCCACATTATTTCATACACATGCACATGTTCAACAACATCTTTTATGCCCCTATATTCTAGAAGATGAAGAGCCGTCTTCATGTAAATATTTTGGGGTTGGTGTAGACCTTTCCCACTTAATCCAGAACCTCTTGTGTTTCCTCTACCTGCAGAACAACCAAATCCACCAGAACTAGAACCAACTATACCTCCTGATCCTCCACCTGTAGCCAAAAGAAAACCAGTGGATGTAACTCCTTGTGTCCAAATAGTAATACTGAATTGAACCCCTGCAGTCTTTGAAGTGTTACCACTCCCAAAAATGAGTCCAAAATTCTATGCACTCAAATTTTGTGTGGATGATGCACCTGAAAAGGTACCTCAAAACAACAACGAAGACATCTACCTTTTCATCAATGTACTTGTTATGTGACTTACTCCTTCTCTCCCACTTACTAAATTAGCTTGCTGACTACTTATACTAGATACTGGAAAACCAAGCACAAGGGATAGGTTGCCAGGTAGATTCAGATGTACGCCCACAGCCTAGGTTATCTCTACTAGCACACTTCCACGTGAGGCTGAGGGGGGTTCCCTGTCATGCTTGCCCAAATGGGGGAGTTCCTGATGTTCTAGCTCCGTTCCTTCTAAGTGTGCTCCAAATCCTTCACAAGCCATCTCTCTCCTCAACCACATTTGCTCTACAACATACCGGTTCTTCTCTATTTCCCTCTCGCATGTCTCATTATATTTAAGCCACATTTCTTCTCTCTATCTTTTTGCTGCTAGGTCTTCCATCTTTCACCAAACCTGCTCCTACCCCCACACATGGTGGGGTTTAGTTAGCCATTGGTTTGCTTTCCAAGTTCAGGGTTACCATCAATATTTTGATTGCCAGTGGTATGCCTTACAGGTAAGTTCCCCTGGGATATCACAAAAATTGTAATTCTTCTACCTCTAAGTAGGAATAAGTGGAAATTGAGTACTCTAGAATATAACTGTTTAGAACACCATGAAACCAAGTATCCATAGTGTGTGTCCAAATCAGATTAGCATCATAAAGGTTCTGAAATTATTCCTGCATGCAAACAAGTGTGTGATATCTCCAATCCCTTTTAGATGCATAAGCAACTGGCCACTCATACAGTTCTATCAGAAAAATAGCGAAGAATCTCTCATAAAAAATTCATAAATATTTTGTTCCACCCATGCATGTTTGTTAAACTCAGATCTAGTGTTGAACCTCCATGCATACTGTTCTCCTAGATCATGTATCCACTCCTTAGCACTTTCTAAGGTCAACTGATATGTCTTCATTGCAAACCATCCTGAAAAAAACTAAAAAAAGAGGTCCCCAGCAACAAAACCAATGATGCAGCCTAGAATTTACCATTAATAACCCTGGCATGCTAGCACATCACTCAGCCTAAACTGAGTGCTCACCCAAAGCGTGCAAAGGTATCAAGCCCCTCTTTAGAGTTAATTATGTAGGATGTTAGCAATATAAAGGGTTAATACATTTAGATCCATAATTGGTATAACATTCTATAGATCATATTCCAGATCTAAATCTAAAGAGTAATAGATTTAAGTAATAGCCATAATGAATTATTCCATGCAATATCTAGTTGTAATCATGTTTAACACCTTGAATCAGTTAATACACTCCATTATATTAAACACAATAAATACACAGAAGCTTCTTATAATAAATAATACCATAAGCTCAGGCGCGCATTAGATCTGGAAACATAACTTCAAAATAATTCATATCCATTCCTCACATAGTCCTCCTATTCTACACAGATCACTACATATTTATAAGGGTGGGGACTTTCCCTTCACCATTTGCATAATTCCCAAAATAGGTCGCATGCAGAAAATAGCCATGCGCATTTACAATAATAGACACACATGTAAGTGCTCTAATAATATATCTCTTCTGGTTAACTAGCATTAACAATTATATTATTAACTCAAACCCATGCAAAGCACTTAGTAGACGTTTTTCCAAAAAATATCCTATGCATGTCGTGCAAGTCTTTATCTGGTTTGTGTGCTCTGCACGCTATCTCCAAAAATAGCCCATACACGTGAAAATGGCTAAGTCTCAAATCTGTCCTTGTCTTCCACACTTGTTTCCTTCCCTATCATTCCATGCCTTTGAACGTGCCATGTTCTCACACTAGAACCCTCTTTGTGCTTTATGATAAGTATCATACTTTTTCTTCTCAACATACCTCATCAGGCCTTGTTGTTACGACCCACCTTATTTTCAACCCACCTAAGATACACTTATGTGGGGTGTTAGTGTAGATCATTATTTATTCTTTTATTTATTTATTAAGATAATTTTTGCACTTGGGTTATCTCTACACTTATTTTTTTATCTTGTTTATGTGTACTAGCTGTGTTGAGTTAGGTTCTCAGTTATATGGAATTAGTTTGTTAGTCTTGTGGATTTAACTTAACTTCCCATATCAGTTAGTGGGAGTTATTCATCACTGATCTAGGTATTATTTACACTTCCCTCCTCCTATATGTACATCCTCATTATTGAGCTAATGTAAGATAATGTAATGTAATGTAACGAGATAAAGGATTATGATTTATTTCCATATATCATATTTTACCTCTTTGTTTGCAAATCTTTTTGTAAGGTTATTCTAGTGAATTCATCTCAACTTATTAAATGTTGTGTGCTATTATCATCTCACATCTTCATGGAGAGGAAAAATATTCTTATCGTTCTTTTCAAGTGATCTATGAACTATGATGCCCCTTTCTCCTTGGTGGAAACTACAAATATTTAAAAGCTTGACCAATTATTACACTTCATATTGTTTGTATTCTTCTCATGAAAATTAGTGCTCTAACTACTAAAACTACTAGACATGGATATTGGAGTCATCAAATGTGTTGAAATAAGCCAATTAAGGCTAGAAATCACCAAGTTACACACCAAACTTAGTGAAATGAAGATGTGAAGTTCTTCATTATTCATCCCTTCGAGTGTGCCGGAATTGTTAGAGCTCAAATTTGTACCTGCACTTGAATCAAGATGATATAGGGATTTAAAGAAACATGGGATTATCTATACAATGTGATTGTTTCAAGTTGATATCAACCTTAAGATAAGGTTGGTAGTGCTAAAATTACTCCTAAGAAAGAAAAATATCTAACTAATCCTACTCTAACATTCCAAGGGATTATGAAGAAAGGGAAATGTATAAAATTAAAATTCTAATGTAAGGGGAGGTGATAGGACTAAGAATAAGGGGAATAATAATCTCATATAAGTGAACATGGGAGAAAATTAAGGAGGAGAGTATAGCCATGAGTGTTATAGTCCAAGAAAACATTCAAGCTTCCATTTTCATGGAGCACAACAAAAAAGAGATCTTACAGAAGAGACAAAATATGCACATCACACCAAAATTGAAATAGAGAGGAAAGAAGATGTAATAAATGTAGGATATGGTATATAATATCCACAAAACAAATATTTTATTTCTTAAAAATGATGTGTAGTCCATTACAATAAAGAAGGGAGACAAAAATCACCTTGCAATGATCCTGATATGAGGACTGTAACTCAAAACACTAATGGACTACTATTGGCATGTTGTTGTTTATGTGTTTTAATTGATCCAAAACCACATTAATGAAAAATTGGATGATGAAGTGGATTCATATGATTCTCATATTGATTATATCATGGAGATTCAGGTATGATCCTGGTTGCATATGTTGATCTAGTGAGAATTGTTTGTTCTTGCAAGCCTAATTGGGTGACCTAGCTATACTAGGTGATGGTGCATGGTAATTTGATCCTCTTGGTGGATTGAGAAGAATTTTATAAACATGGAGAGAATTATTAGAGAGTTTTTGGGCACTCGCATGATTTTTAGGGTGCAGATATAAGTGGATGACCAAGATTCAAGTACTCATTTGGACCATGTATAGATATTAGAAGGCACGAGGATGTGTTGTGGTTACATGTGAGCTCATAGAAGAATGCAAGGATGTTATAAAATATATTATAGGCATTTTAGGTCATATTTGATAGGTTTCATGGTAAGTTACAATGTTATTTCAATTGACCTTAGCTTTTACATTGTAAAATCCTAAGGGTTAGCTATGAAAGTCTCTGTGAATGGAAATATTGAGAGTTATTTTTGAAATTTTGATTATTGGAGATGTTATTAGGGTGTATCATGGTGTTGTGGGAAAAAATTCAATTTTTCATGATGATTTTTTTGCAAGTTATGTCAATTTTTGTGAAACAGGGTTAAAAAGAAGGACATTTCCAGCTCAAATTAGGTCTTCTAATGCTCACCATGAATTGTGTGCTTTACATGGGACATTTTTGATTTCAGGGATATTTATACATTTATTATATAATGTTTCACAAAAATAATGAGGTCATTTCATCGTCTGGTTTTTATGAACGAATGTTAATAAGGTAAACAACTTCTTGTGTGTTTGAAACCCTAGCTCAAAAGAGGTAGGAGAGAAATTTATTCTAAGTGACCATAATTGATTTATATTAAATGTAATATGATTTAATAATGTATAAGAATATTCTAGGTTTCCAGAAAGGTATGGTAGTTATTTTTGTGATAAGTTGGCCTCACTCAAATAGGTATGTTTCTGAAGAAGTTCAGTTTGGGACAAGTTTTCCAAAGGAGTTGGGAACTAAATTGTCATTACGGTGATTGTGTTAGTTTTTATTTATTTACATGATGATTTTAGGTCATGATGATGCATTTTAATGGTCAAGTATTGTTCATTTGTATTGACTGGTCAAAGGGTAGTTTTGGGGCAGTTTCACGAAGTTTGCAAAGCTCGGCTTGGTTGAAGGCCTTCCACCTAGATTCAGAAGATTTATAATATGTTATAGAAATATTATTCAAAAATGTTTCCAATGGTATAATTTTTTTCTCATAATGAGTTTATTTGATATGTTTTTCTAGGTCATTTTGTGAGAAAGAAAGTTTATTTCTTTTCAGGACAGGACTGCGTTTTCGACAAGATTGAGATGATTGGAGAATCAAATGAATAATTTTTTATTACTACCACTTGTAATTTGAAGAGGGGTGAATTTTTAATCTATTGAAAGAATTTATAGGTATTTAAAGTATCATCAAGGGTGAAAAAATAGTTGAGTTTGCAAAACTTTGTTTTGGGCAGCTTATTTTGGTGAAAACAAACATAATTGTGGTTTGAGTACACAGATGTTTCATGATGTATAAAGTGTTTCTAAGTGTCATATATATTATTTTATTTCAATGGATTGGTAAAATTTCATATTTTTTTCATCTTGAGGGGTCTTGAGGCCCAAAGGTAAAATCAAGTTGTTGGAAACATTTGTTTTATGAAGGAAATGAGCGAGTGGGCCTATTAAACGAAATAATTTGATTGGTTAAAATAAAATTGTGACCGTGGATGATGTTTAAATGTCATATTACACATGTGTGGTGATTTTTTGAGCTTGAACAAAAAAAATTGTGTCAGAGGATTTTTCTCATCCTAGTGATATGGTTTTGACGATTTTTGGTGCAAGTTTAATAGTTTTAGGCATGGCCGACCTATACTTGTCAAATGTGATTTTTTTAGTGAATCGTATAAGACATTTTAAAGTTGATATGGTCAAGCTAAAGGATAGAAACCTACCTATTTTTAATTTTTATCAATAATATATTATAAAAGTGAAGTTATGGGTGTAATTTACAAGTTGAGTATGTGTAAAAAAGTGTGACCTATGTGTGATTGATTTACAGGTTTAAAGGAATGTGTTGAGGTATGATAATGTGTTTGAAAGGTTGAGTAATTTCTAAAAGTGTGTGTGTGTGTGTAATGGTTTGATGCATTGAGAAGTGAATAAAGTGTAGGTGTGTGCAAGTTTAAAGATCTAGGGTTTGAGCAAGGGTTTGAAGGTGTTTGGAGCTGAATCTTACGATCACCATCAGCTGAGTTGCAGAAACATATCTTCAGTGATATCTTAATCAAAATAATTTGTTAGTAGTCATATTCATGCAAGTCTCTTGTTGTGAGTAATATCAATAAGGGTTTAGGGGTTATTTCTCCTTGTGGGGCTGGTGCCTTACTAAAGAAATATCTTGTGATGTATAATACTCACTTGAGTCTTTGTTGTTTCTAATATCAGCAAAGTTTTCATTGGTTTTTCTTCCCCTTGATGATTTCCCACTTACATATTCAGTTATGGTGTTTCTTCTCTTGCCCATGTTTAATTGAATGAATGTTGTATGCTATTGTGCACACTCTAATGAATGGCTAATTGATTAATGGTATATGTGAGTAATATGAAATTAAAATTAAAATTAAAATTATAAGGATTGATTCATCCCCCCCATTACATTGTGCTTCGAACAATTGGTATCAGAGCATGTCCTTTTGGAGAAGTTTGATCACTTGAAAGGAGATCTTTTACAGAAAAAAATGGTGATTTTATAGAGTGGTTTCTCTACCAGCAAGGCACCACCATTTGATGGAACAAAATATGCCTTTTAAAGTTTGAGGATAAAGACTCATATCATGTCTCTATGTTTTAATTTTTTGAAAGTTTTTTAAAATGGTTATACTACTCCCACCACTCCTCCTACTATTATTGTAGATGTAAGAAGGCATGTGATGACAATTCAACGTATTTTAATGTTATCATATGTGGTCTTGGAGAATCTCTAATGGGTAAGGTAATGCAATGCAAGTCAGCAAAATAAGCATGGGAGAAACTTCAAGTTTTGTATGAAGGTGACTCAAATGTAAAAAATTGCTAAGCTTCAATATTTTAGAAATCAGTTTGAGAGTTTTAAGATGAATGATGATGAGTTTATTGTTGCATAACTTCTTAGAGTTGATAAGGTTATCAATAGTATGAAAGGGTTAGGAGAATAAGTGAAAGAATAAGTTGTTGTTCAAAAGGTTTTGAAATCCCTAACTCCTAGGTTTGATTCTAAAGTATCTATTATTAAAGAGGCAAAGGATTTGACTAATTTGAAAACAGATGAGTTACATGGAACTTTTACTGCATATGAAATTAGGATAGGTGATTCCAAAACATACAAGAGAGAGGTTGATTTCAAATCTGAAATGAAGACCAACGTGGTGTTATCCCTCTTAGGGAGTAAAATAGTATATTCCTTCAATATCCTTCATTATGTACCTACTCCTCCATCACGTTTAAGAAGGATTTAGGCTTCTCTTCCCTGGAATACCTCAGAAAACTATTCTTTCTCATCCATCTCACTGGCCTTGACCAAACCATTATGGTAACTCTTTTTTGAAATTTGTGACCAACCATATCATAAGTGTCATGATCCCAGTTGTCACAAGAAACACTGGTAGTGTCTCTAATGGACCACACATCTCCCCAATAGAGTACGCCCTTCTTTGATAGCTCAACATTCTAAAGGTTGCACATCATATGCACATAGATATAATTAAGGTCCTCCTCACTTATCGGCTCAACGTAAGGTGCAGTCTTCACGTTGTCTATTAGGATCACAACTCGCTCTTCATTGTTATCAAAGATCACAACACTATTACCAAAATATTGTGTAACATTATTAAATAAAATGTAATATTATTAATAATGATTTTATAGAACTCATATTAATATATATTTGTAATAGTTTTATTATTGGTGAGTTGTGAGAATAACTCACGCAACTATTTTAGTGTGAGATATATCCTAGATATTAGCTAGAGATATCTTAGGGATAAGTTTGAGAGATTGTAGGGATTGGAAAGAGATATGTGGGTTGTTGAGGATTGATTCTGACTCCTTGTATTAAGGAGAACATCCTCCTATATAATGTAAACTCCATCTATGTAAATACATCTCGTATTATTTATAAATTTAATATAATTATATTTGGTGTTAGATTATTTGTGACAAACTGATTTAAATTTATTATTTGGTATCAGAGCATGGTCGGTCAAACGAGAGTCTAAGAGAATTCAGGAGTTTCAAAGATCTAACTTCATCTCTTCTCTAACTTCAAATCTGCATCATACCTATATTTTTTGATCTCTCCAGAACAAATTCCAGATTGTTCATATTTCCTTGCAAGAACATGCATTAGAGATTTTTGTTCGTGTAAGGATCCTGAGAAATATTATTCAAGATATACAGCCTGTGTCAGATTTGTATTCTTGTACATGTGTTACATAAAACTATTGAATCTTCTCTTGGAAAATTAAATATAATCGATGTTTGTCTCTATTTGAGATATTATATTATCACATTACAGTCACCTGGTCCACAAATATTATATCTGACTATTTTAAATATGATAGAAGTGATTATTCATTCTTATTTGATCGATCAACCACAGTTTGTTCGATATGTATATCATTTTCTTCATATGTTGATAAGAGTGACAGCTTAGTTGTTATCTTCATTGCAACGTGCATCGATATCTAGCGCCATCCTATAACAGTTACTTGAAACTCACAAACCTGTCAGCATTTGGCGTGTGACAGAGATTCGTGAAAGTATCCTAGCGTGGAAGTGAATTCCTTACATTTTACAGTGAAAAACTGGCCTTGTACATTCTTCCCACAGAGCTGGAATCTCCACTAAAATTGACTTTTCTATTTACTCTATGTCTAAGTTAAGTATAGTCTTTGTTTGTTTAATTCGATTCAATTACTTTAGTATTATTTTCTATTTTTATCACTCGTTAAATCTCATGTGATTCACAGTCATTTGTAATTGTGTTTAGAATTGATATAAGTCAATTTACTTTGTATCATTGTCAAATTTTGTGTCTAGTGTCAAAAATATGTTGTTACTCATCAGTATTCCGAGTCTAATATATGGATATATTGTTTTATGTCTTAATTGGTCAAAGTTGCATTTTTTACAACTAGTGAGTTTAAGTCTTGTATGTCATTTTGTGTTATTCAAATTGTCATCTTATAATGGTCTTATAATTAGTGGGTCAAGTATTGTTTATAAAATTATAAAAATCATTTGTGGAGTTTGTTATAAATGTTTATAGTCATTTTTTGTGTCAAAGCCAAGTGATGTCTTCTCAAATTTGAGTGTAAGTTTTGATTCTTTGTAAAAGTCTAGTATTTTTTGGTCCATTATCTAAAATTCGAAAGTCAAATATTGTAAAAGTAAAAAAAAAAATTGCCTCACAGATGCATTTTCGGTGTTACCCAATGTCTAATTTTTGGGAGACTAAGATGAATAATATTGTAGTTCTAATGATATTTTTTATGAATTTAAAGAAGGAAAATATGCCTAGCCTCGGGGGCTTTGCCCCTTGACCCCTCCCTATATCACAACAGGGAGCGCACCCAGGGTGCTGCCCTGAGACCCTACAAGGGGCGTTGCCACCCCCAGACCACCGCTTTGGAATTTCATAACCAAAGCGAAGATTTGTGGGGAAGATACATCAACAAAAGGTGGTGTAATTTGAGCTCCATGTTCCAATCTGCTGAGTAAGTAGTGACACGCTAGAGGATGGAGGAAACTGAGGTTGGATGTCAATCATCGACCTTTCGCAATCACCAACGAAGGGGTCGCACAAAACTGTGGTGGCAATTGTGTTTTTATTTTTTGTAATAATAACATGTCACATTCCTTTTCAATTGTAATGTGTGAGAAATTCCTATATGTAACCCCCTATAAGAAAACATTATAGAGTATGTCTCTAAGTTTATTCTAACACTCATAGATTTGGAAAGGGTTAGTGGTAGATCCAGAAAACCACATATGTAAAAAGGTAGATAAAATTTTACTGATGTAGTGGTCCTTTAACTTCCTTCCTTCTTTATGAAGATGATCCACCAGTGGAATGCCGAGTGCATTATTTTCATGGAGTAAATGTGGGATGAAATCCTTTGCATAGTTTTGGTCATGTGTAGTAAGACATTCAACTAGTTGGAAGTTTACATGTCTTTCTTTGATCTATATTATGAGGCAAGCTCGTGTAACATGTTGCAAAAAAATGAGTTATGTTATACCGTGTCAATATTAGGGGAGTGTATATTGGGAATTAATAATGTTAACAATAGAGGAGTGAATGTTACCAACACATTGTGTAACAATATTAAATAAAATGTAATATTATTAATAATGAGTTTATAGAACTCGTATTAATAATATAGTTGTAATAGTTTTATTATTGGTGAGTTATGAGAACAACTCACGTAACTATTTTAGTGTGAGATATATCCTAGAGATATCTTAGGGATAAGTTCGAGAGATTGTAGGGATTGGAGAGAGATATGTGGGTTGTTGAGGATTGATGTTGACTTCTTGTATTAAGGAGAAAATCCTCCTATATAATCTAAACTCCATCTATGTAAAGACATCCTGTATGATTTCTAAATTCAATATAATTATATTCAGTGTTAGATTATTTGTGTCAAACTAATTCAAATTTATTAAGAACTTGTTAAAACACAAATCAACATTGTTGGTGTAACACTAGGGACATCCTAGTAGCATATGGAAGTTGTCTACTTTAGCCAGCTCTAAAACCTCAAAATCGCCTTTGAATTTTTCTCCTTGTATGGTGATAGTAACAATTTTCAATACTCTAATGGGCATGTCCCTTATCTTTTTTTCATACACAATAGACTGGAAAAAGGTTGTAATGGTGGTCTTCTAATTTGGTTCCAAGCATCAAGTGTAAGTACATTCAATTCCACACCTATATCAATCAAAATATTTCTTACCATCCAATCATGAATCACAACATCCAATGTGATTTCCTTTTTGTATTCATGGTCTTGCAGTGGTAATTTTGCATGGAGGATCTTGCGCTCCTTTTCTACTTATGTGTGTGGTATCTTTTCCCATAACCATTCTCCTAATAGAGGTATGATATTTTTTTGTATGATCATCTTATATACTTCTCTGAGTTCATCATCATTCTTATGAGGTATCTCAGCATACCTTGTGCATTCTCTCTCGCATGCATGTTCCTTAAGTTGTTTCATCTCCCCCTAAAGCTCTCTAATGACATTTTATTGTATCTTGAAATACCTCCTTTTATTGGTCTTACATCTGGGTTACTTTTTTGGATTGCACTGACCTCATTATCACCCGATGAGTGGTTTATATTTTCCCATACTTGCATGCACGTGTGTGCTACTTCTATACACGTAGTAACCAATAATGTTTACTGCAATTATAATTTAGCCAACATGTTTTAGGCATCCACTTTCCTTGTTTAGCATGTTCAAATCTGAGATCATGTTTGCTACACTTGTATCATTCTTACCTTTTTCACATATGGGCACATAAACAGGTCTGGATAATCCTCAACCTTATGTGCCTTTCCAAAATATGCGCAAGAATAATTTTTGGGACATTCATGATGATAATGGTCTAGAAATCCACATATATAACATGTACCCCAAGAAAATATACCTCCTTTTCCACCACAAACTCCTATCCATGATATCCCCCTTTAAAGCCTACCATTGTCAGTATCATTACGCTCGTCGTTATATATGTCCATCATGTGCATTTGTGAGATAATTTACTATGTTATTCTTGTGCACACCCATTTCCTCATAATCCTCATGGATTTGATCAATCATATAGGAATTTGGTTGTGTTCATGTGTGTGTGCGTATCACAAATTTTATCACTACAAGGAAACATTATTCTATGTATAGCATGTTGTAAAATTAGATAGTTGTGAGACATCATGATTCTTATGGAAAATCTCATAAGTTGTCAATAGCGTGTGCACATATTACTACCCAAATAAATTTATCCTTTGTATGCCCCTCTACATGACAGTCCATACATTAGAGTCTAGTGTAAGTCTCATGTGTTGAATTAGCATATGACATCTCCAACTCAATGGACATTTCTATAATCTAAGCTTCAAGGAATAAGATTACTCCAGTGTCCACACTTCCTACTGATTCTATGTGCAGATATGATTTCAAGGATTTACGCAGGTTAGTGAATGTATTGTGTGAGATTTCTCTTTAGGATGGTGTTAATAAACCTCTAATAAACCATTGTGGATGTTGGATCTAGTGGATGTTATAAGAAATTTTAGACAATAAGGTATTAAAAATTGCATCATATTCTCTAACACTCTCAGAATTATTTTTTAAAAAATCCTCTAGTACACTAATAATCTACTAATTAAACTATGGGATGTGAAATTATGACAAAAATGAAGTGCACAAAACATTGTAGTCTACCACTATCTGGACTAGGTCATGCCTTTCTATACCAGTTGTGCGTGCGACCCTGCAATGTGGTCATGAACTGAATTTCCTTCCTATATGAAGTTTTAATCCCCTTAGCTCTTCATAAAATTTGACACTTGTGCACATGCTCTGCTGCATCTTCCACACCTTGGTACTCTGGTAAATGAATTGAAATCTCAAATAAAATATGGGGGGGGTTGTTGTGGTATTGGATTACTACTCCCTTTTCTAGGATGGCTTGATAGCTATTAAGGTGGTGGGCCAGATCCTAACCTTGAACCTCCACTAGGTTTGTCTACACTTGGGGGAGGGAAAAACATATACTGAGCCTCCTACCACTACTTGAGGACACGTAGAAGTGTTACCTTGTGTCCCTGTAGTATTTATAAACTATACCCTAAACATATTCCCCTCTATACCACCTATCAAAGTACCTCTAATGGGTATCATGTCACTTATCTATCCTGATGTTGTGCCTATCAGATTGCTTACAAATAAATTCTACCCAAACATGATATCTTGTTGTGCTGCCATATGAGTTTCCTTTATCTTCTATTCCTCGTGATATGTTACTAATACGTGCCTACCTATATATCTAACCAAACACAATGATCCTCTATTACCCTCTTTCTCCCCATCACTATGGTGATCTTCTATAAAAACTTCCAGACTCTAAACACCATGCGCAATTACTAAGGATCCAGGGTGGGAAAGATTCCTACCAACGATTATCAATATTTCATCATATTTGATTTCATTAGATTCTGAGGTGGTCCTTCTACTTTGCTTTCCCAATATCTGAGGGACATGGTCCTACAGTTGTTTCCTTCTATAGGATTCTTATAACTTCTTCTTGGCCCCATTTCTCTCATTATTAGTGCATCCTCAATAGCCCTCTCTTGTGCATCATTATATCTACAAAGTATCTCTTCTCTCTCACTCTCTTTCATTTTAACAGACGTCGTACTTCTCAAACCTATTACTTTCCCCTACACATGATAACAATTTAGCTAGCCATAAGTAGATTCTCCATTCCTAGATTAATCATTAATATCTTTATGGCCAAGGGTAACGTGCATACATACGATCCTCTTTGATCATATAATAATTGGAACTCCACTTCCTCTGGGAACAAGTATAATGAAATTACATATTCCAAAGTATAAATACACAACACTCCTTTCCACTAATGATCTACATCTTGACTCCATGGTTCGTCCATATATGATAGTTCTTTGTAATTATCATGGCTCCACACTTTCTTATTTACCATCTAACTTCCTCTATTATGTGCGTAAATTACTAGCCATTCGTATAACTCTACTAGGAAGAAACTGAAGAACATATATTATAGTGAATCATATAATCTATATTCCACCTATTTGTGTAGATTAAAACTACTACCAATGTTATAACTTTGAAAAAAATCATCTTGGTCATCGTTGTACCCAACGCTCAATATTATCCACATACAACCAGAACTCCATGCATACACATCTTGATGAATGGTATAAAAAGAGGTCCCTAAAACAAAACCAAAATGTAGTCTTTTTATATATTGGCACTTAGATGGTACATCACTTAGAGTAATTTCTAAGAGCTCACCTGAAGCATGCACAACAACCAAATCCCTCTTAGGTTGATCATTTAATATGTGTAATTAGTAATAACCATTTGCACATAATAAGATATAAGTTTAAATTAAACAAAAATAAAAAGATAAGAACAATAAGAGCTTCTATCATTCATTCATTCATCCATTCATTCATTCATTCATTATCGTAAGTAACTAACAACAAGATCTGGATGCTAATTACATTTTGTTCACTTCTCCTAACTCTGGTAATCCATAAAATATTACCCATTATGAACATATAAGAAGCATATAAAGACATTATTAAATTACATATTCAGAAACAATGTGTGCACCTCATACAGACTGACTCTCTTACCACAACATCTCTCACATACTTACAACTCTCTTTTATAGAGGGTGTGACATATATATTTATACACAGTGGGAACTTGTCCTTCACTACTTACATGCTTTAGTTATAAGAATAGACTCCCTAATTATAGATTACATGTATTTTATACTTATTCTTTAACCTCTAATATATTCTATAAATAGCTTGATCTTATCCATGTCTGCATCTTATAATTATATTTCCATGCATGTGATTTATCCTCTATCGGTGCTTTATTCTTGATGGGTCTATTTCTAGACTTTCCTTGTTGATCATGTTGATTATGATTTTATCTATTTATAGACCATTCTAAAATCATACTAACTCATTTACTTTGTATATGTGTGCAGACCTTCACACCTTGATGTCTCTTTAACTTCCACACACACCTTCACACACTTGTATTACTTCAATTTCCTTGTGTGTACTCCTGTACATTCCCTTCTAGCCTCTTGATAATTTTCTAAGGTTCATGTGTGCCTTCCTACGCACAAAATTTAAGCTCCACACATGGCTTGTACTTATCCATATTGTCATCCCCAAAAATTTGATAAAATTTTCTAGTTTATCAAAGGAAGTTATTCAAAGTCTAGTTCCATCATTTAAGCCAATAAAGAACCACTTCTCAATCCTATTACCACTCTTTCTCAAAACATTATTTCATAAAAATCCTCCACTTCTAATAAATTATAATGTTTCTATCTATATTTTTTTATCAATGGATATAAATTGAGTAACCGTATCATTCAATTTGGTACCTCAGATAACGCCATACCTACAAAAGTGTAAAATTCTCATGGTCTCACTCTCACCCCTATTCTTGGTCATTATTACTCCACTGAAATCAAAGAAGTACCTCTCATTGGTCAATTCAAACATGTTCAAGTAACATTTGTATACTTTCATGACAATATGGTATTTTTTCAACATACTTGTAGCCGACATTCTAGCTTCATACGGGATGTTGTTCAACCATATTTACTTTTCAGATGTTGGTGGAGATATATAGATGGATTGTTCATATGCCACTATACCAATCAATGGTAAAATGAAGAATCTTCTTCCTATAATAAAGATGAGATATACTATTCAAAAATAAGATGACTCAAGGGTGGAAATTTTTTACTAATATTCGAATCATGAAAACTATGTCATAAATTTAGAGAAAGATGTTGAGTTTCCCGTATTAACGGAGGAGTACCCAAATGTGATTAAGCCAATTGATAAGAAAAATAATGATTTTATGGACCCATTATTTGACAGAGTGTACTTCACATTAAACATAGATATAGGTTCTCTACTTGGTGATGATAAGGATACTAGATATCTTAACTTACCACAAATCAAGCCTGAGATGATAAGCAATACAGATCAAGGAAATAAAGTGATATCAAAATAGGTTTGGAAAGGTCAACCCTGTGTTTCTAATCATATTCTCAAGATCTAACACGTGTACTTACTTAATGAACATGATTATGAATATGAATCTTTCTCTTTTTCATCTAGAGAAGAGGAAATTCTAATTGATGAATGTATAGATAAGAAGGTGTTTGAGTCTCTAAAGGATGATTTGAATCAGAAAGAATATATATCTATCATGGGGATGAATATTACATCCCAAAAAGGTCACAAGGAAATATATTATCTCATTCTTTCAGCTCCAACATTTTTTTTGTTCACTTTTTAAGATGAGAAAGCATCATATGATTCATACCATATAAAATACTATATCGAGAACGAGTTGTCTTGTGTGAGGGATAGTCATCTAGAATAACTAGGAAATATAGACTAGTAAGAAATCTATGATATTGTCCAAAGTATCAAAATATCTACTAAGAACAAACTCATAGAAATAATGGTCATGTGGATCATGACAAGAAATAAGCAAATTCCCATTGAAGATAACAATCCTAGTTATAAACATGACGAGTATGGTATGATCAATAATCAATCTTGTAGTAGTAGTAAATTGTAAAATAGGAAATTATAAGTAGTGATGAATCTGAAAATGGATTAGAAACTAGAAAAATAATTTCAAAACAGTGAATACAATGAGCTATCCAAGTGGATCCTTACTTATAAGAGGATTCATACATAATTTCTCAAGAAGAAACACATAACTTTCTCTTTCACATGTATATGGATATATTTTACCACAGATGGATTTCCCAGTTAGTTGAGAAAGGTGCCTTACTTCATTGAACCATTCAATGGGTTTACAGATCAACTTCAATTGTTACTAACCATACACAAGTAACATTTGGATAAGAATAAGTAATATAGTTAAAGCAGGTTGTCCCCCACCTATACATAAGTGAGATGGGTTTGTTTTATTTTTCCCATGCTTTTCCCATCCTGTGTTGTTTTTTTATGTCTGTGTATGGTGTTCAACGAATATTCTATGATATTTTGTTTCCCTTTGACTCTATTCTTCCCACTGGATAAGTAATTATTCTTCTTAATATTGTGTGATTATGGTGTTTCTGATTAACTTGTTTATAATATTTCAATCCAATATAAGTCTTTACATCAAATTCAATTGTTGACATGTAAAATTTTGAGGAATTTTACTTGACAAGCTGATGAAATTTTTTATCACTTTTCAGTCAAGTTGGTCAAAATTTTCAAATTGTATCTTTTCAAAAATCAATTTGTGTAGAAGGTTTCAGGAGCCTCATGTGGTTTCAAAATACTGAATTATATTCAATAGAAAGCTCTCAGATTTTTCTTCATGATAGTATGGTTTATGAAGGATTCTGTGAGCTTTGGAATGGTTTTGATAATGCTCTCTCATAGCTCTTTTTTGAGGAAAAGGTGTGTGTGATCATTCAAAGAAGGTCACCTTGTAGGAAAGGTTTATGGAGCCTTGTGTAGTGTTGGTAACCATGATTATAGTATTTTAAAATTCTACAAGGTCTAATACATGTTAAATATGTAAGATAAAGTTATGGTAACATAAAAAGTGGAAACCTTCCCAACACAAAGGCACAATGGTATTTTTAGAAGAGATGACGTCCACTAAAGGTTCCAGGAAGCTTGCACGGATTTAAGATCCTAAAAATGTTAAATTGAATCATATCAAGTCCCCTCCACATTCCATATGTTAATTTTGTTCATACCCATCTCAAGCTCATATTGCAACTCTTCTCACTATTATGCTTCCCTAGGAAAAATGGTAAGTTGACTCAAAATTAAATGATAACTCATTTTCAATGTTTATAAATGCATCCATTGGAGTTTTTATCCAATTTTATTCAAATTCATATATTATATTCCCTTGAACGGTTAAGTTTTGGTCTCGGTCCAAAAAGTGCATCTCATGTTCTAATTCTCCGTTGACATGCTAATGTTAGTAACATAAGTGTACTTAGCACACTTTGGGAGTTTTTCATCCTTGTAGATGTGGAAAAAAATATTTCAAGTGTGTTTTTAAATACCTCCAACAAAATTTCTCCCTCCTCCCATTGGTTTATATGAAAATGCAAATAGTAACATGAAATTAGAACATTTTACTTATTTTAAGCTGTGGAAGGCCCAAACCCCAAGGACTAAGAATATTTTTTACCCCCTCCATACATGGGATCCATTTATAATTTTTCATGCACTTTAAAATTGTGTTCTCCCCCCATTGGAGCACTCTTTTTGAGTGGATGTTGCAAATATGGTGCATTTTCTTATTTGATGGAGCAAAACTCGAATCCCTCCTCCACTTAAGTCAATTTTCAAAATCCTTGTTTCCCCAAACACACCTCAACTCAAAATTATATAAATGCATGGATAACACCATGAAAACTCATTTTTCCTCCTCCCATGGCTAATAAACCAGCTATGTGCTCTAGATTTGTAAAATCTTGTTTTGTTCATATCTTGAGCTCTTGCGATCAAAACTCCAAATTTTGAGCCCACCCTCTCCTTGTAAATGCCTTAAATATTATATAAGGATAAATGTCTATTATTTATTGTTTTATTTTTCTCTCCATATGAAAATTAAAGATGTTAAACCATATTTTCCCCTTAAACCACTCAAAAACATGATTCAATCGTTGTTTAAAAACCACAACAAGGAATCTCTTGAAACTTTTCCAATAAACTCTCCTTGAAAACACATTAATTTTTCATATATTACTCACACTATGAGGTGAATGGATTCATTTGATATGATTGAATCCATTATTTCTTACAAAATCACTTTAAACCCCACCAAAATGGCTAAAAATTGTTTTTTGTATTTTCCCGGTGACTTAACAAGCCAAATTGCATGAAATTTGGAGAAAATTCTTCTCTTAAAATAATATTTCATTTGATATATATCTTGATTGATGAGGTGGATTATTTTTTAATATATAGAGGACTGGGTTTTTTCGCAATATTTTTCCCACTCCATTGGATTTTGCATTTTTCCGTTGATCCAAATGAGAAAATTGTACCAAAATTGGAGCATCATTTCCTCTTGGTATTTTTCCATTTAGAATTTTTTTTCTTCCTCTCCTTCATCACAATCAACATATTCATCCATTGTTATTTTTTCATTATTTCTTTTGAATTCTTCATCTATTATATCTTGATCTTAAAAATATTCTTGTTCTTGAAGTGCTCATTGAGTTTTAATAGCTTTAAAAGCTTGTTGAGTTTGAAGAGCTTCGTGAGATTGAAGATAAATTTGTTCCTTTTTTAGCTTGTTTTTTTTATTTCTCTTTTCATTGTATTTCTTATCCTTTTCAGGGTCTCTTTTTTAATCAACCTTCCTTGCTCTTATACATTTGTGACCCATTACATACCAAAATTCATAGTAAATTGAAGTAAATAAAATAGTTTAATTTCACACCTTAAAACTAAAAGAAATAAATGAAAAAAATTAACTAAAAAAAACAACTTGATTTATTACAACATTGAACTAAAATAAATATTTCATATTTCATATTTAAACTCAAGGAAACAAATGAAACTAAATTTAATGAAATGAAACAACTAAAAATTAATTGCAAAATTGAAGGGAAAATGAATAATTTTATGTCATTATAATAATAACCCAATTGATTATAAAATTTGCAATGTCAATACAAAATTCACTACCACCTAAAATAAAATATATATTTTACATTTTTTCTTTCCACCATTGAATTTTTTTAATATCGCATGTCGTTTTTTCTCTATTTGGGAATTCCTTCTTAGATCTAGGATGTGGAAAATTAAGTTCATTGTGTATTAAGTTTTTCATAGGTTCATATTGAATTACATGTTGAAAACTATCATAAATTAGGAAAAATCCTCTAGAGTGTGAATGTTATGTTTTAAAATGATAAATTAACATTGTGAGATGGTCATTAACTTTTTAAAATTTCACACTTTCATCTTTTATCTTAGAAATATTGAGATTTGGTTGTCTATGATAGACAACGTGAATTACAAACTGATTTCTACAAAAATGATTCTCAATTTCATACACTTAAAATGTGTCAATTTAATTTCTACATTCAAAATATTTAGTCATTAATATTTAAACAAAATAACATCTGACTTGTGATATATTTCGACTTAATAAATATTGAAAATGAATTTTTTAAACAAAACAATTAACTTCACAAAACATTTTAAACATCAAAATACAAGTAAAAATTAAATTTAATACAAAAAGTATTAAAATATATTAATGGTGCAATATAACTAATATGGGCAATAGTGACAAACACTTCAATATATATATATATATATATATATATATATGTATATATGTGTATATGTGTATATGTATATATGTATGTATGTATATGTATCTATATGTATGTATGTATATGTATCTATATATATGTATGTATGTATATATACATACATATATGTATATATACATACATATATATGTATGTATATACATACAATATGTATGTGAGAAATACATATATATATGGCTATACATATATATCTATATGCATATCATATATCTATATGCATCTATATATATATCGCCTTAGTATAGATATATACATATATGATATTTATATAATATATAGAGTATATATATATAATATATATAGATATATAGTATTATGAGGTATTATATTATATGTATGTAGGTATGTATGTTGTATATTATGTATGTAGGTAGGGATCCATAGACATACGTACAACACCCCAAACACACACACCACCACACACACACACACCACACACACACACACACAGATATATATAACTACATATAGATAGAGGAGAGAGAGAGAGAGAGCGAGAGAGGAGATAGATATATAGATAGAGACATATATATACACATAGTACATATATAGATATATACACATAACATATATATATATATATAATATATAGATATATATATATATATATATATATATAACACTATACATATATGTGTGTGTGTGTGTGTGTGTGTGTGTGTACATATATACATATACATATACATACATATATAGTATACATATACATATATATAGATACATATACATATATACATACATATATATACAAACATATATATATATATATATGTATATATGTATGTACGTATGTATATGTATATATATACATATATACATATATACATACATATACTATATGAATATGATACGTGTGTGTGTGTACACACACACACACACACACACACACACACATATATGTATGTATGTACATATATACATATACATAATATATATATATATGGGGTAACATTTTATATATGGTATGATATTATTTGTAAATAAAATTTTCAGTTTGAACTCATTATTTTCTTTTCTTTATTTTATTTGGGTTTTAATACCATTAGTTTGATCCATGTTATGCCACTAAAGGTGAACTAACTTCTTAGATATAGATTTTTTAGTACATTTAAATTTTGTTATTATAAATCAAATGGAAATAATAAAACATGTACACATATTTAGACACCTAAATTTGTTACATGACTTGTTAATGTATATCTCATGTGTACATGAATTTTGGTGTGGACTAGTTAATTGTCCTCATATTAGTGTATTTATATGTGCATTACACTCTTGTTGATGCATATTGCTCCATTTCATTATCCTTTGATTTTTCATTTTGAAAAAAAATTATTGACTCTCTTTTATGTCCCTTCATTCCTTCTCCCCTTATTAGTGCCACATTTTTTTCTATCTCTAAGATTCTTATTTTCCCTTATTCCTCGGGTTTTTATCTCTCCTCCCATAATTTTGGCTAGATTCAACCCCTTTCATTCTTATATTTCATGGTTTTGGTTTAGACCTATAAAATCATATCAAATTTGAAATGTAATATTTTTTTTAGATGAACTATTGTTACAAAAATGAAATTTACATTTTTATTTTTACAAGGGGTAATAATGTACACAATCCTATTTAATTACACTTAATTATTTATGGACATTTTGCACTATCCTTTTTCATAATATTTTTTGTATATGTTTGATTATATGATAACCTATACTTATCTTTGATACATTTAGAAACATTAGTGTTGACATCTTATAGGAAATTTAGACTAGTGAGGAATATTTTTATTTTCTAATACATACTTACCCCTTTTGATTACCTTTATATCCCATTGGATACATCTATCTATAAAATTGACACACTCGTGATCACTTATAGTTTTCCTAGCATCATCAATATAATTCTATATACATTTATCCTTTTTAGTATTATCTAATTATCGATCCCTTAGTTAGGTTAAGAACCCCTAGATAGGTTCTATGTTGAACCTTTAAGCCCTTGAAAAACATTTCCTCTTCATGTGTAATGATCAAATTTCAAATTTCAACGCTTTCCTCAAGTTAACGTATGTTTTCTTTTCAAGTTTTGCTATGCTAGAAATCAATGAAGAGTCTTGTGTATATACAATTTAATCCTAAGGTCACTATAATCTCTCATCACATAAGAAGCATTGGATATAATTATAAAAAAGACTATTACAAATACTAAATCTATCAATAGAAGTTTAAGACAACAATTATAAATAGGAATCACTCCCAAACCAAATTCAGATACATGTCAAGTGTCTTATTTCGAATGAAGGGTCATTGTAATTTCACATTGGTTTCATAGTTTCATTTATTTAACATTAAAAAAACATGTGCAAATCAAAAATGATTCACTTGATTTGGGAGAATTACACGAGTCTTGATCTACAATATATAGTGCAAAAAATTCACAAGTTTTGGACCATGTGAGGTCAGTATGGGCCTAGTCTATGACTCATTTTTCTCTATCATTTAAAGTGATATTAGGGTTTGGGAAAATGAGAAGATATATATAAGATTTTCCAATATCATCACATATTTTCCAAGAAAAAGTACAATAGAGGAAAGGTAAGAAAATGCACATCATAAAAATCATGCGGAATAAAGTTATCCAAAATGGGTTCAAAAATCTTATACATGTTTGATATCAAACCTAGCCCTTTCCATCAAACCTGACCTAGAAAAAAATTTAGAAGACTAAATTTTCGGGATCTACTAATGACGTATTTTTTAGAGAGTTTTTAATTTCTAGGTCTATGTAGACATTTTTAGGTTAAATCATTTTAATTCATCATTTTCTCGCTCTTTATACTACCTTAATTGTGATAATTAAATTTCATATTACAATTCTTAATTTTTATTTTCAAAATCTTACAATATATTCAAATTTTAAGAATTTTCCACTTTTAGGTTTGCAAACATTATAATATTTGGTGAACTCGCATATTAACTAGACAAAAACCCTAGGCTTCTTTTTCCTTTTATGATTTCTTATTTCCCCTCTTAGCGTTACATTTATGATTTCTTCATATTGTGTGATTTACTTGTATCATCAATTCTAGTTTTAATGGTTTTTCATGTGTGCATATAATGATATCAAATTAATTAATTTCATACACCTACTATGTGAAGTTCTAGGTTTAGGCAAGTTATTTCTAATCATATTCATATTCCTTTAACTTAAATTCATGTGTGTTTGCAAAAACATTGGCGATTTCTCATGACATCAATTATTATTCACATGTTTATGTGAATATAGATAATGCCTAAAGGATACAAAACACTAAAAAATTTCAATTTTATTTTGTTAGGAAATAAGGGATTAAATATGTGGAACAATCCCACACATAATCGCAATAGTAGAAACTTAAATGCAAAAAGATATTACATATCTGAAATAAAAGTGCAGAAAATAAAAAGCACAGCATAGAGACAATATTTAATGTGGTTCACCCAATTTGGGCTACATCCACTGAGAATCACTTGCTCATATTTTATTATAAGCCACCTCTTTCTCTCAATACAATACCTAGATATTTTTGGAGCTATGCTCAACAAACTCTCCTGAATTCACACTTGAACTCAAACACATCTACAATGATATGTCACACCTACCATATACAAAACATCCCATCAGTAGGCAACTGCTTAAGAAAATTTACAATACAATGGGTACCAAAACCATGGGTCAAAACCACCCCATAAACCTATGGGTCAAAATACCACCCATATGAGAAGAGCACTTTTCTCGAGGTATGTGGCACATATTTTGAGGCCAAAAAAAGTTAACCTCCTTTAGTGTACCCAACCCCAACGAGAAAACTATGGAGAGTGTATAGTAATTTTAGTCTATGGTCTTCAACATTTCCACACATGAAAACAGGCTCTACAACATAATAGATTTTTCAATATTTACATAAAATGTTGCGATTATAATCAATGTTAATAGTTATAATGCACATGTTCTATTTTTATGAGATTTATAGAGTTGTATTTATAAAATACTTTATATTACATCCTCGCATGGTTTATATAATGATAGATTTGGGTAAAAGTGAATCTCTTACAAAACTCTAACACATAAGACACTTCTTACATTATATATCACTCATATAAAAATGAATCCTTCAAAACAAAAAATTAGGAAAAAAAAACAAAAAAAAATTACAGTCAACACATGTGAGGTATAAAAATGCGAAGGCAAAAGGGATTTTTTGTGTCACCATGTGGAGCATATGCAAAGCACAAGTTTTTTAGTGGTCATGAATTTTTTAGGTTTATGTTCATAACCCTTATAGTCACAACCTTTACGACCGTAATATTTATGTATGTAAAACTTAAGTTCCCGTACGGTCAATAGTCTATTGGCAATTTAATAGCACGCTCATGTCATCAAAAACTTTCCTCAAATCAAATTTTCCAATTTTTTCCATGTAAGTACCACTTTGGCACTTTGAAAAAGGAATTTCACGTCAATTATTTTTTAAATGTGTGTGTGTGCGCACGCACCAATTTAGCACTTTGAAAAAGGTATTTCACATCAATTATTGTGTGTGTGTGTGTGCGTGCATGTGTGTGCACGCACGCGTGTGCGTGTGTGTGCGTGTGCGTGTGCGTGTGTGTGTGTGTGTGTGCGCGCGTGTGCGTGTTTGTGTGTGTGTGTGCGTGTGCGTGTGTGCGTGTGCGTGTGTGTGTGCGTGCGTGCGCGCGTGCGCGTGTGTGTGTGTGTGTGTGTGTTTGTGTGTGTGTGTGTGTGTGTGTGTGTGTGTGTGTGTGTGTGTGTGTGTGTGTGTGTGTGTGTGTGTGTGTGTGTGTTTAGCTACTGTTTTATAGTATCTAAATATATTTTATTACAATTTAAACCTTTATTTTCCAATTTTTTTATTTTTCAATAACATAGGTGTTTTTTTTCATTTTTACTTTAATTTTTAAACACACAATTAAAAGTATAAATATCAAATTTTTGGATTCCAAAAAAATATCATACGTAATAAAAAGTTGACAGCCATATATTATTTTCTAACTATACTGCTTCCAATTTTGAGATATTGAGTGTGTGAAAAAAATAGTTAATTTCATATTAATTTTGTTTAATAATTAAATAATAATATGTTTGTATTGAAAATTTATTTTAAAAAATTGTGCTACAACATTTAAAATATAACATGAACTAAAAAAAAATGTTGATAATTATCTATCATTATCATACATGTAAGTGTGGATTTGTCACTCAATGTGCTAGTTTGCACAAATAAAATAGTGTGTTACATAAAAAAAGACAAAAAATAATATTTTTTAATTATTTTTTAGATAAAATAGTATTCTACACTCAAATTCCTTCATTTTTTATATTTACACTATTGTAAAATTTTAAACCAATGCATCGCTTATCATCGCTCAAACTTACACGTAAAGTCTCATTTTTTAGAAAATGCATGTCACTTCATTATATAAAAGTGGGTCACATCTTTGTGAACTCACCCCCTTACAAACTACAAGTCATCCATACATAACATTAGAATGATCCCAAAATTTATATGTAATTGACTCAATATATAAAGCATAAACTTCTCTTTTTTAACTCGTCTATTCTATGGATCATTGTCATTATTTAAAAAAGTGGGTAAAATGGAACTGCGGAGAGGATAATTCAAAAATCTATTTTAACCATTAATTATTAACATAAGAGTGGTAGGAGAACTACAAGTAAAAGCATGAGAATCAGTACTAGGTATGGAAGCATCATAAGAAAAATGTACACTAGCTACTTCGTCCATCATGTTCATAACTTTAGATAAAGAAGATGGATTAGTCTCACGTGAATCTTAAGATTTTCAATACTGTTCATTATCCAAAGATATATATATATATATATATATATATATATATATATATATATATCACGGATCTATTTTTTAAATAAATTGTGAATTATCCAAATAAAGACAAAATAATGAGAGAAAGGGTTGAGAGAAATCCTAGATAGTTATATTTCAATAAAACTCAAGTCTCATAAGGGACAAGATATAAAACCTTAAGAGGATAAATTTCCAAAGATTAGGGATAAGGAGTTCACCAATTTTATCTAATTTTAGCACCCAAATTACATAAATGGTACACTAATCAAACCCTAAATAAACACAATAATTGATCGCAAAGCAATGATGTAGGTAGAAGAAGTATTTGTACCTTAATAAAGTGTGTACATGATGAATAATTGGACCTATAAATGCTCAAGAAATACCCATAAGCAAGAGAAGAAGGAAATGTGAATATTCAACACTATTATAATGTTTCATACTAGAAAAAAGGAATAAACTAGTAAAGGTTTCCATTGGTGGTAAGTGGAAAAAATGAATGCCATTAGTAGCACAAGCACACCGTTAGTGGATTTGTTGGTCAAAATTCCCTATTTTTTCGTGTTCCCTCCTCTACACATGATTGAATATGACATCTTCCATATTTGTGAGAAATGTGATATGATTTCAAAATGTTTATAATTTAACTCGCCCAAGGAGGAAATAATGTGGATTAATTAGCTCATGTTACCCATCCTTGGTATTTACTCTACATATTATGCAAAGAATAAGGTATCATGTAATTATATGCAAAAAAATATCCCTCCTAAGGTGAGATATGACTCAACCCACTATCTATCCCTAGGAAATATAAATAACTACATGAATCTTCATTTAGGCCTTCTCTTGGTACAAGAATATAAAATAAAATAAATCCTTTAAAATAACATAATATAATGGATAATCACTTGGAGTAAAATTCAAATTACGATACTATTCAAATTATAATAATCATTTAGACAATTATTTAAATTTAACACAAATTCATGATAGAAAACCATAATGTCAAATGCAAGGAACTATAAATTGTAACCCTTGAGCACTAACAAATGGCCTTAGTCACCAAATACCGCTTGCAAAAATTGTTAGTGATCAAAATTCAAAATCAAAAGAAAAATAAAAGATAAATTAATCTCATATAAAACCACATAAGGAGAGAAAAATAGAGAAAGGAGATATCGCATGGGCATATGGAGAAGAATATAGAGACCAAAACACAAAAATAAATACCAATAAGTCCTAATCTAAACCAATGGACCATGTACACAATATTATAACAATTTTTTAACCAAAATTAGATGTTTGCACGACCAGGGGTGGGAGTAGTTGGGGGTGGTACAAATGGTATTGAGTAGTTCTCCCAACATGATTGCCACCTCTTCAGATCCATTGGAACTACCCTCTACATCTTAGTTAAGGTTCCGCTAATGGAAATGTTACGGTCATTATTTCTTAGCACAAACAACACCATTTCTAGTGATGCACTCCAAGTTCATCATTTCTACCACAAACCAACCCTCACTACTTGTTATCCTAAACTAGTGGTCATTGGTATTTTTCTTCTGATACTCTACAAATAGACCACCTCTACTCAACCATCCACCCAAGTGTCACCTAAGCACCATCAAATATTTGAAATCAATTTAAGGTTCTAAATGAAAAAAATTGGAAAAGTTCCAAGCATAGACCTTATATTATTTTTCACAAGGATTCCAAATATGTAAAAAAAAAAACTATTAAGTTCCATTTTCTCAAGATATGTGAGATTTATGAATACCTTCCAATTAGGAATAATAAGAGATGGAATAGAATTAAAATCATTATTTACACAAAGTGCCAATGAATCTACCTATTATTTCTATTATTATTTTCTTAGGTTAAATATGATGAAGAATAACACTAGAGAGTTGTCTAATGTAGATTTATTCACACATACACCAACTTTTTGTGTAGTTTTTAGAATTAGGATAAAGGAAATGGTAATACTCATTTCATTCATTAACATTTTTTGTAAAATACATAGTTAACACAAAATATGAAAAAAGAAAATAAATTTTATGCTTCTCATTAATTTTGGAGGATAAACACAATATTGATACATGATAACTTTAGAACACATATATAAGATTTAATTTTAATTCACTTAGCCCCTTTAAACTTCTAACTTAGTTAAAATTAATTTATCCCCTCTCAAAATCCTATAATTGACTATATAATTAGTATTTGACTAATTAGATGATAGTATTGATCGTTTGTTGTGATAGTCTAATCATTTAAATTGCATAATGACTACAAACTAATGTAATTTTTCCTTCATATTCGTTAATCCAAACATTGTTAAAATATACCCTTTGTGGTCTCATATATGTGTATTATAAATAATATGTACAAAATAGGGATTCATATGAGGAATATATATATAAATAATCCCTCTAAGATCCTTTTATATGTAAATATTTGTCTCATCCTTGATAAATCACAACCACTTTCTATTTGATCTTTTTGTGGGTTTTCTTTTATCCCGTCCCATATACATTCATTTTAAAGTGCATACTACATCTTATAAAGCCAACACCATCACAAAAAATTTATGCCGATATTTTTCCAAATTATATTGAATAA